>OY757937.1:19958629-20133629 GCA_963585895.1 Sepioteuthis lessoniana | reverse complement strand
CACCAGAGTTGATTGGCCAAAGGGTTAGGGTTACTATGTTAAGGTTTTAAGGGAGTTCAAGAAGAGATTCCATCGGAAGAGGCCAGCACTCTTCAAATTGGGTCAGTGGCATTTCCACCAGGACAATGCACCAGTCCACAACTCCATCCTTGTCACAGACTATTTGACCAAGATGGGCATCAAGACAGTTCCTAAGCCTCCCTAAAATCCAGACCTTGCTCCCTGTGACTTTTAGTTATTCCCTAAGCTGAGAGGCTGTCGTTATGAGACAATTGAGGAGTTGAAAGAGGCTGTGACAAAGGTCATTGACACGCTCACACAAGAGGACTTCCATGGGGCCATCCAGAAGTTGTTCGAACGGTACAACAAGAGCATTGCACCCGGAAGAGATTACTTCGTAGGGGACTAGAGTTTCATGCTTGTACTTGTGGTAGTAATGCCACGAACAATCTTACCTCGAAGAAACAGAAGGTGTGCTCTCTCTGCTACCGGCACGTGGAAACCAGAAGAAGAAAAGGACGCAAGAGGTGTGACTTATTTTATGGAGGAGAATGTGATAAGCCCACGTGAAGTGGCGAGATTTAATGAGCATATAAGAATCTAAGTTTGAGGTGCAAAAAGCAGAGCAGTATTTTGCTTATGTCTGATTGGTGAACCACAAACAAGCTATTTCGGCCAACGTGTATCCAGACGCAAATGGCAGAATGGTTGGAACAGGTGGAGTTGATGTGCGAAATGTGTGGTGTTGACAACGTTGAACGTGTTCTACTTCTCAGGCTGAAAGGCGGGACTCTGTCAGTATACCGGCGGTTAACCCGTGACCAAAGGGAGGGTTTACAGCAGGTAAAACAAGCCCTCCACGTGGCTTTTGCGCCGGACCCTTTTGTTGCATTTGACACATTTGTCTCGCGACGTTTGCGCTCCGGGGAAACTGTGGACGAATATTTGGGTGACTTACAGGACCTAGCGCGTCGGATCGAAGAAAAACAGTTGCGCCTTTGTGTCAGAACTCACCTGTCCAGTTAGATGACAATTGCGTGGGTCTTCAAGGATGGAGTACATGACCCTAGAACAGATTCTTGCTAGAGCTCGAGCTCTTATGACAGAAGAGGCAGAGGTCGATAAGCCTGTTGCTGCGGCGGCCGGGTGACGCTGAGTTTTTCCTCGTGTGCCTGTGGCCCCACCTTCAACCCCCGACAAGCAGAATGCAGTCGCAGTGCAGTGCTACAAGTGTAGAGGTCCCAATCACTTTGCCAGAGAGTGTCGGCAGACCGGGGGCAAATCACGAAGAGCGTTCCCGGATATACGCTGTTATCAGTGCCAACAACAAGGACATGTCGCATCGAGGTGTCCAGGAAAGCTAGGCAAGGGGCGAGAGGCCGGCACTACTCTCTCTCCACATAAACTAGATGAAGTGCTTCCTGTAATGAAGGTGAAAGTCAGTGGAATGGATCGGATAGTGTTGATGGATTCCGGCTGCTCCTCATCTGTTGTCAGTGGAATGTTATATCGACCCGAAGTATGGAAAAGTACCGCAATTTTGACAGCAAGCCATGGTGTTGGTAGCATAACTTTAACAGTGACGAACAGAAATCCCTTAAAGACGAACGTGCTAGTGGTAAACAGCAAGCCATTGGGATTCGACCTACTTCTGGGAATTGACGTCATTAAGAAATTAGGCGGCGTGCACATCGACGAAGGAGGCAAGGTACATTTTGCTGAGACGGCTCACACTTTGGGTGCGACAATAGAGCTAGAACAGCCTGACTTTTGGACGGAGTTCGACCAACGCACCAAATCCTGGACAGTATCATGGAAGTGGTCCGGTGATCAGATACTAGAAAAGTAATACAACAGAGTACCGGAGTACACCATCTCTGCAAGAGCTCGTGCAGAATACGATAACGAGCTACAAAACTGGATTGACAATGGGTGGTTAGTTCCTTACCCGGAAGATAAATTGGGGTCCCCGAAGGGCCTGTTCCCATTAATGGCAGTCATCCAGCAGAATAAACAAAAGGTAAGGCCGGTTCTCGACTTTCGAGAGTTAAATGATCACGTGGATCCATTGACGGCTCGTGCAGACATATGCACCGAAAAGTTGAGAGAATGGCGGCGAGCAGGATCAAATGTATACGTGTTAGACCTTTGCTAGGCATACCTTCAAGTACGCGTGCACCAATCACTATGGTCCTATCAAACTGTACTGTTTAAGGGTCGAAGGTATTGCCTGACCAGCATGGGGTTTGGTCTCAATGTGGTACCATCCATCATGCAGACAATTGTTGATGCTATCTTGACGAAGAACAAGCGCATACAGCGGGCAACATCTGCCTATATTGATGATGTGTATGTGGATGAGAGCATTGTGCCTGCGGCACGTGTGAAGGAGCATCTCTGCAGCTTCGGCCTCCTCAACAAGGAGTCGGAGAGGCTACAGGATGGTGCGTGAGTGCTTGGATTACAGATCTGGGGAGAGGATAACTCTCTGTATTGGAGAAGAGGGAACAAAATCCCAGACATGCCTCCTGTCGTCAAGCGACGGAACGTATTTTCACTATGCGGCAAATTGGTTGGGCACCTTCCCGTGGATGGTTGGCTTCGTGTAGCTGTGGCGTTCATCAAGCGGAGAGCATCTGACGTCACCGCTGGATGGGATGACAAAATTGACAACGCCCCTCTCAACACCATGATTTAAGAGGTTCTCACTAGAGTGCGCAAAGAAGACCCGGCGCGGGGCAGATGGTGCATCGACGGCCAATCCCTTAGCGTATGGGTTGACACAAGCTCTCTAGCTACCGGCGTGTCGCTTGTATATGATGGGGCTGTAGTAGAGGATGCTTGTTGGTTACGACCAGCAAAGGACTCCCAACATATTAACCTTACAGAACTCGATGCCATTATTAAAGGAATAAACTTGGCAATTCTCTGGAAGACGACCACCTTGCATTTGTTCACTGATTTTGCCTGTGTCCATAAATGGATCTCGGACACCCTTACCGGCAAAGCCAGTGTATACGAACCAAAGCCGCAAGCGAGATGCTCATTCGATGGCGGCTTGACACCATAATAAAACTGGTGAAAGAATACGCGCTGTCGATGAATCTGTCCTTGGTCAAACCTAGCCAAAATAAGGCAGATCGATTGACTAGAGTGCCTCAGAGGTGGCTTGATGCAATTAAAAGAAACACTGGGCCTGTGCAACCTGCCTGCATTGCGTCCGTGAGCTCAGTTGGGCTTGACTAGATCAAGATTATTCACCGGTGGACACTTTATTTTGTGAAGCAGATTGCCCCTGGGGTCTCTAAGGCCGCAGTGAAAGCCGTCGTCAGAGAATGTGAAGAGTGTCAGTCGATCGATCCAGCACCCGTGCACTGGTCAAAGGGGGCTTTGAATGTTAAACAAACATGGCACCGGGTAGCGATGGATATTACCCATTGTAATGGGTCCCATTTTTTGACGGTGATCGACTGCAGCCCCGCTTGGTTTGCCATCTGGCGACGTCTTCCTCGACAAAATGCGACAAGTGTAATCAACCAGCTGAAGGCGCTCTTCTATGAGCGAGGCCCACCGACAGAGATTCTGACAGATAATGACACTGCCTTTCGGAGCAGCCTGCTTAAAACCTTTCTCGGTGAGTGGAGAGTCCGATTTCGATTCCGCTGTGCATACGTCCCCTCTGGTAACGGCATCATCGAGAGATGTCACAGAACTGTAAAAAGAATCGCCGCCAGAAAACAGTGTACTATACCAGAAGCAGTATACTGGTACAACTTCACGCCAAAGGATGACATATCCTCTGCTACAGCACCAGCCAATATGGTCTATCGGTACCGCATACGGCTGGAAGGAATCAATGGAACACCGGCGCCGACACATAATCAACAGCAGGCCGTTTTCAAACCGGGTGACCGAGTGTGGCTAAAGACTCAACATGGACAATGTACCACAAAATATAGTGGGACGTGTGACTGGAATTACCATTGTATAGAACATAACGGTCGACGGAATGCCACGCCATGTGAAAGATCTGTGACCCATAGTGGCACCAGGCCAGCCGACGGTCTGTTCTGACATGGTTTCAGAGGATGCAAGCGAAATACTTGTAACCATTAGAGAGAGACCGTGTGAACAGGCACCCAGCACAAATGCAGGTGATGCCTCTTACAATAACACTTCTAATGAAGACCAAGTGACTATACTACCATGAAGAAGCACACAGCGTAAAAGACCACCTCCCCAATGTTTCATGTGTGATCATAGGATCAGTGGGGAGTGTAGTAGTAATGCCACGAACAATCTTACCTCGAAGAAACAGAAGGTGTGCTCTCTCTGCTACCGGCACGCGGAAACTAGAAGAAGAAAAGGACGCAAGAGTTGTGACTTATTTTATGGAGGAGAATGTGATAAGCCCACGTAAAGTGGCGAGATTTAATGAGCATATAAGAATCTAAGTTTGAGGTGCAAAAAGCAGAGCAGTATTTTGCTTATGTCTGATTGGTGAACATCCATCAGTTTATTTTGCGTGTTAAATAATTTGACTACCCCCAATAGGTTGATTCCACCTCGACTAGACTTCTAAAACCACGAATAAAAGTGCCCATACGAAAAAAGTCAGGAAACATATCCTATGCACCTCGTATGTCGATGTGGCCTCGGTGTACTGATAATAGTCCGAGCAGTGTTGTCGCTCATGAACTGGAGTGCTATTGATTGAGCTGGTCTGCTGCAAGAGAAAAGGTCTGCTACTTGGTGCTGAAGGAACAGGTGCTGCAGGTCTGCTACAAGCCTGACAGGCTGCTGCATCGTTTTCTCGTGGTATCTGCAAAGGAGTGTAAGTGAGAAGATCAGAGTTGATCCTCTGGAAACTCTTATAGAATACACACTTTTAGCCTTAAAATAATCAACAAAAACATACATAAGAACATTCTTGAAATTTTGGATCAAAACTGCATTAGCACAGAAGTTACATTTTTATATTTTTCAACCAATCAGCTAAAAACATAGAATAAGAACATTCTAGAAAATCCGGATCAGAAACTAATCAACAGAAAATTTTTAGGTTCTAAAACAAATAAATAAAAATACGAATCTGATTGGTCAAGAAATGTCTACGTGCTTAAATTTTAGTACCCGCAATAAAACTATTTTTTGATCCACCACTAAAGTATAAATAACGAAGAATTTAATCAACCAGGTCAGTTTCGGTCATTCAATTAATTTCTTCCACGGCCAAAAAGTCATTCCATGTACTACCAAAAAGACTTTTCACGAGAGGTCATGAAACAAGCTGCAGAGAATCGTGATATAGACTCAAAGGCAAAGGCTTGCGACTTTCTTTCATCAATGCAACACGTTGTCGCCAAAATCTTAAGAAAACACACAGTGTGGACTTAATGAAAGCAAACACCTATACTTACGGTCCATCATTCGCATACACACATACCCATATATGTAAGTAAAGACAATTATTTTTACCCTACTTACTTCGGCCAACCATGGAACCATTGATTTGATAGACTTTATTAACATGACAACCCTATTTTCATTTAACTGGCAATAACTGTATTTCTATAAAGGCCGCTCGCACATTATGTTTCTCATTTATTTTTATTCCTGTTTTGTTATGAATATTAAATTGTTTGTTACTTAATGTTCGTTGTTGTCACATTCCATTTGTTTTACGTGCTTATAAAAATTTGTGTTGTATTTGTGGTGGAACTAATCGTGAAGTAATACCCGTAAAATACGGACGAGAACTCACTCTCACTCACTACACTCTCACATTGGTAATAGCTCTCAATGTGATGACTTTCGTAAATAAGAACTGTTTAATAGAGCTGCTGTTAATTCTCAATCTCACCTCGTACTATTATGAAATATCTCATTATACTGACCAGAGAAGCTTACAAATCCTCCGGCCTTCTTCAGGTGTTTGTCGAACTCGGGAACCTTCACTGATCTTCGAACTACGTCCTTTATTGAATCCACGGGGGTCACCTGTTCTGATTCCGTAAGCCATAACCGGGTACAAGTGTTAAGTATTCCTGTATTGTTACTCGCCTGCAGTCAGGACCGAACCTGCAACCGCCAGATGATTGTCTCCTTAGAAGCTTAGGGAACCAACGCCTATAACTGTTATGCTATGAGGTCCTGCTGAACAATTCAGAGTGAATTTTTGGGACTTATAAACTTAATGTTCTTACTTGACGAGGATTACAACTATTACGTATGATTTTTGTCTGTGCTTATATTCATATTTTTTTTTTTTACCATCTAGCCTTTTTAATTATTGGTTCCTATATTGTATTCAACTCTATACTTTGTCTACTCAGCAGGTCCTTGTAGCCCAACATATGTGATAATTCCTTAAGGCGTCTAATCCTCCAATGTTTAGCCCTATTAATTATATCAACTTTATCCCATAAGGGCAAATGGTTTCCATTTTCCTTCCATATATGATCCGCCATACCCGAATTCTCAATCTCACCTCGTACTACTGCCTTCCGATGTTCTTCTAGCCTTACTTTTAGTGGGCGACCTGTCTCACCTTTGTATATTTTACCACAACTGCAAGGGATGGAGTAAACACAGTTCTTGATCCTGTTGAATTCTGTTCTTAACATATGATGAGGACTTACCAGTTAGTGGACTGATGATTTCCACAAGGAAGCGGCTCAATGGGTGACATTTAGAAACTAATATCCAGTCGGTACAGACCCGATACAATATATGAACAGAAACAATTAGAAAAACTGAATAAAAAATTGGCACGAATGACGAACCATCTTACATTCCTATGCAGATGCCGAGACCTCAAGCTAGTTCCACTAGGCTTAACAATAAAAATCCAAGTTCATTCCAGGAGGGTGCGGAAAGTAACAAAAAGATTAGGGTAGGAATTAATCCGAGATCAAATTCATGACAACCATTAGAAGAAAATCAAATCCGGTTAGAAATCTCGAGCAAACTTAGCCCGTTCATAGCATAACGGTTATAGGCGTTGGTTCCCTAAGCTTCTAAGGAGACAATCATCTGGCGGTTGCAGGTTCAATCCCGACTGCAGGCGAGTAACAATACAGGAATACTTAACACTTGTACCCGGTTATGGCTAACGGAATCAGAACAGGTGACCCCCGTGGATTCAATAAAGGACGTAATTCTCGAGTTCGACAAACACCTGAAGAAGGCCAGAGGACATATCAGCCGAAACGTTGTGGAAATAACAATAAAGATGAAGACAATAGTTCGAAAACCCTTAATGATAAAAATCATCAAGCTTCGTTTCAGAAATTTAGACAACTTACAAATCCTACTCGCTTTATTCTGTGTTTATAGATCATCTTTGTGTCGAGCTCGCGCTAAAATGATTTTGTAGTTAGATCTAGGCTTAAGAATTCCCAACAAAGCAATGAAATGCAACGCGTTTCCCCTTGATACATCAAGTCCGTCAAGTCTCCGGAGAGGCGCGAGCTCCGGTTTGGCTGTAAGATATGTGGGACCTTTCGGGCGCATTTCTGTGATCGCTTTGACTGTTTTGCCAGTTTAGGAGTTTCGCAGCTATTTAGTCGAACTTCCCCGCCTTTAGGAGGCGGAAGCGGCTAGCTACGAGGGCTTAGTTACTGTGTGAGAAGTCTGTGATGGGTTGAAGTAGGTCGGCCTCAATAAGGACTGGATGGTTTGCCCTATGAAGTGTACTTTGTCGTACATGTTTTTGTCTTTTCTGACGGATGTTTTTAACCATTAGTTTGCCCACGGAACAATTCCCGGTAGTATTACCAAGGGAGTGATCACATTACTGAAGAAAGATGGCAAGCATTTCAGGGAGGAATTAGATGACTACAGGTCCGTAACTCTGTTAAAGACAGATAAAGATTTTTGCCCGGGTCTTAGCGAACCGTTTGCGAATAGTCATCAGCGATCTGATCGGACCTGAAAAGAACTACGCGATGAAGGAAAGATCGATCCAGAACAATTTACATTTAGTCAGCGAGGTTCGAGAGAGGATAGATAACGATACTGAAGTTTAGATCAGTCCAAGGCCTTCGACAGGGTGGATCATCAGTTCTTGATGATGGTTTTCGAGACCGTCAGAATCGAACCGGAGTTCCGCAAATGGATAAGCATGATGTACCTCCTCTCCTCCGAGAAAAATTTTGGGGCTTCATGCCCCCTGCCCAACATTTAAAATTGTATTTTATATTTTAGGAAATTAAGGCTTCATTATTTCGCTAGCTGTTAACTCGTCAGTTACTTAAGTTGAACAGTTAATCTTACAAGGACAAACGAATGCTGCTTGTAAGCCACGATTCAAAAGGCAATTAGTTGCAACCTACTATTTTGTCACTTAGGAATTCCATAAGAAGCAAGTGAGAGATCAACCAACAATTTTCTCCTTTTCATATCGAGTCTATAGTTCTAACGTCACTGCGTTGCCAATAGTCCGAACGTCACCCGGTAAAAACTCCGACATATTCTTAAAAATATTGGTGGTAGTAGTAATCAGCTTGAAAAATATGTGCCTGTTTTTATTTATTCATTTCTAAGCTATTACACACACACACACACACACACACACACACATATATATATGTATATATATACACTATTCATTGCCCAATCGGCTGGGGCTATAGAATACACCGACTGCTTCTCTCCAGAGGGGTAAGACCCCCCCCCAATGAGTATCCTGAATATAACACTAAACAATGTGATGGTGAGGTTCTAGTGATGTTGGAACTTTGGGGAATGCAGAGAACCCCTTCATTGCCGTCGCTCCCAAGTCCACTCTGGTCTGGAGTGATAGCACCTGATAAGAGTCCTATCTATGGGTTAAATAGAACTAAACTGTGGTTTGAGTTTACTGTTTTTATGCTAAACTGAATTTTTAAAAAATAGATCTGTTTTGACATTTAAACTGCTTACTTATTCTAAACTGAATTGCTCGAAATAGAACTGTTTTCACATCTAAACTGTGTACTTATGCTTAACTGAATTATCTGAAATAAAACTGTTTTGACATAAACTGTGTAATGTCCAGTCGGCTGGAGCAGTAGAATACACCGACGGTACCTCTGCAGAGGGGTAAGACCCCCCCACCTATGAGTGTCCTGAATATAACACTAAACAATATGATAGTGAATTTCCAGTGATGCTGGAGCTTTAGGGAATGCGGAGCACCCCTTCATTGCCATTGCTCCAAGGTCCACTCTGGCTCCGAATGGTAGCACCTGATAGGGCCCTATCTATGGGTTAAATAGAACTAATTACATACTTATGCTAAACTGAATTAGGACTGTTTGACTAAACTGAATAGCTTGAAATAGAAATGTTTTTGACAATTAAACTGTACTTACATTTAAACTGCGTGCTTATGCTAAGCTGAATTGTTCGAAATGGAACTTTTTTTGACATTGAAACTGTACTTACACACACTAAACTAATATACGAGGATCATTAAATAAGTTTCCAGACTTTTGTTCGTATGGGGACTTTTATTGATAGTACACACATGAAACTCTAGTCCCCTTCGAAGTAATCTCTTCCAGCTGCAATGCACTTGTTGTACCGTTCCAACAACTTCTGGATGGCCCCATGGAAGTCCTCTTGTGTGAGCGTGTCAATGACCTTTGTCACAGCCTCTTTCATCTCCTCAGTTGTCTCATAATGACAGACTCTCAGCTTAGGGAGTAACTAAAAGTCACAGGGAGGCTGAGGAACTGTCTTGATGCCCATCTTGGTCAAATAGTCTGTGACAAGGATGGAGCTGTGGACTGGTGCATTGTCCTGGTGGAAATGCCACTGACCCAATTTGAAGAGTGCTGGCCTCTTCCGACGGAATCTCTTTCTGAACTCGCTTAAAACCTCAACATAGTAACCCTAACCCCAACCCTTTGGCCAATCAACTCTGGTGTATTGACTTTCTTACTCCTCCCACACCTCTCATCATGCCTCACAGACTCCCTGCCTTCCTTGAATCTCTTATGCCACTCAAAAACTGATGTTCAATTCATGCAAAAGCATTCTGAAGCATTCCATACGTTTCTGTGGCATTTTTTGCAAGTTTAAAACAGAATTTTATTGCATATTGTTCTTCTAAAGCGTCCTCACATCCAGATAGCATTTTTGAAATTCACGAGCTGTAACAATCAGGCTTTAGTAGGGTGTATTCCAATTGCTGCTGTAGCTGTTCATTTGAATCTGAAATTATAAAAATTGGTCAGTCATCTCATAAGATGAATAGCAATATCATAGTGAATTTTCAAGAGTCTACGACAATTTTAAATGCCTGTACAAAAAAAGTCTGGAATCTTATTGAATGCACCGTGTAGAACTGTTTTCACATTTAACTGTGTGTAAAAATATCTGTACTTATAATAAACTGTATTAGCTGAATTAGAACTGTTTGAATAAACTGAATAGCTTGAAATAGAAATGTTTTTCACAATTAAACTGTGTACTCATACTAAATTGAATTGTTTGAAATAGAACTGACTATATACATAAAAATGGATTCGGTGTTAAATAGCCTACAAAGGTCGATATACCATAAAACCCAAACAACCAACCAACACACTATTCAAACAATTTTGAAAGTTCCCTGCTAGTATTTGTGTGAATAGTTTTGACTTTTTGAAATATTCTAAAATATTATGCAAAAAGTTATGCAAAGGAAGCAACTCAGCACAAATTACCCTAATATTTCATTTTATTTTTTACATTGTCTATTGAAATTTTCATGCAAACTTTCACTTGTTTTCTTTCTTATTTTCTTTTAATTAAACTTTTATCTTGGTTGACACACAGAAAATTTTGACCTTACATTTTGCTTATTAATCAAATTCTATATTTACCCTTCAAAAAGAAACAAAACTTTAATACATTTTAAAGTATATTTTCTATAGAAAAAAATTAATATTGTTAAAAACAGACTGCAAACGAATAAAAATGTAAAAACTTCACTTAAAAATATCCTTAAAAATATCTTTTGAGAAATCTATTGCTTGGAGAAAAAGTTAAATGGAAACTAAACAAGGATGCTGCATACTGTTTTGAACAAATCCTGGAAGCTGGAAGCAGCTGTACAACTACTTGCCTCCTATTTTTTGAACTATCCCTGTAAGACAAACATGACATGCTGAACTCTGCTAGAGAAGCAGAGATAAACTCATAAATGAAGTTCTCGGGGTATGGATACACCAATATTGGCTGACCAGTAAATATTCATCAGCTCTGCACAAAGTGATCGATGATAGATGGATGGCAAGAGGATCAGTCATTGGTGCAACTTGATGATGTTGATTCTAATTTGCAAATAAGCATAAAAGGAGTACAAGACTAGGTATGGTTGAGTGTGAAAGTGATCCACTGGGAATTGTGCAAGAGATTAAAGTTTGACCATAATACCAACTGACATATGCACAAACCAGTATCCATTGTAGAGGTGCTTAAAGATAAAAATGGATCACCTAATCCCTACCACAAGACAAGACCTAGTGTTAATTAACAAGAAAAAAAACTTGTCATGTTGTGGATTTTGTTATTCCAGCAGACCAGTTAAAATAAAAGAAAGCAAAAAGATAGACAAATATTTGGATCTTGCTACAGAACTCAAAAAAAAAAAAATGGAACATGAGGGTGACAGTACCATTTGTAGTTGGTGGCTTGGAAAAAAGACTGGTGGAATTGTAAATCAGAGGAAGAATCAAGACCATTTAGACCACATCATTGTTAAGATCTGCTGGAATACTCAGAAGAGTCTTGGAAACCTGAAAAAGCTTGCTGTCAGGCAAGCAGTGAAAGTCCACCTGCTGATCCTAGTGTGAAAAACTTGCAAGGAGCAATATAATAATAAATGAAATTTATTGAAATCTAATAATTGAATTTCATCTGATATATAACAAAAAGAGAAAATTACCAAGACTATAAATATATGATCCATAGAAAGTTAACTGATTTTCTCAAAACAAATATTAATTTGTTATATTTTGAAAATGATTCTTTTTATGCTTGAGAAAATTACATAATACTCAGTTTAAGGTGAGATATATGACAACCAAAATATTAAGAATCTATAATAATATATCAGATAGGAGGTGCTCTATTTTGTATTCTTTTCACATTCTTTGTTACTCTTAGAAACAGTTAGGCTGTAATCAGAACTATTAGATGGACCAGTCTGGTACTCTCTATCAGTGTCCTGTAGTTGTAGGTACAAATTAAAAGGCATGGTGTTCAATTCCATAGCTACTGAACACGATAATATGATAAGGCACTGCAGAAGGATTTTGTGCGCACATACACATATATATTCATACACATTAATATAACTTTATAGTTAATAGATTGATTTCTTATATAACATCATAAAACTTATTTAGCATTGTGAAAGGTATGTATCCTAAAATGAAAAAACACTTACATTCAGTGAGAATATATTCATTTCAAATCCATTCAACATCTATAAATATCCATTCAACTTCACTGTTCAAGTTGAAACCAAAATTTATATATAAGTTCAATATGTGCAGTTTAAACAAATGACTTTTACAAATTTAATCTGTTCTTCTATAAAGATGAGAGTAAATCAATAAAACCTTGCTTGAGATGTAATTATTTGTAGAATTTTGAACCAATATTTTTACTTTATATTGTTCAATATGAGATTAATCTTCACCACTGAATAAAGTGCACTGAAGGAAGGGGATTATTTGCATTGTGAATAAATGTTTCTCTTTTGAGGACAATGATAATGTGGCTGTCTTTTATCCCTAAAAGAACATTTGTATAGGAAGTTAAGAGAATTAATAGTTTTTACAAAAAGTTCTATTCAAATAAATTTTATTTTACAATAATTGGTTTTTAAAAAAGTGCTTAAATTCTTTTCTGTCTTTTTCATTTATTAAACATTATCAAGAATGTTACAATTTTTCAACTTGGTGATGTTTCAAGCTGATGTATTATTGTTTATGAAAAAAATTCAGATAAAAACAAATGTTTAAACTGTAAATAATCTCTTAAGTAATGTTGACTTCAATTAAAAAATAAAAACTATTTCTCTGTAAACTTTTCATGGAACAATACAATTAATAAATGTCTTTGTTGTTATGGAGATACATATAGTAACGCTTATCAATTTTATCATTTAGTGTAAATTTTTAATCAATAACAATGCTGGAAAATTTATTGAAAATAAATCTTCAAATGATTTTTATGAAAATTCTGTGATTTTGCAGTATTCTATGTCCGACATTTTTCATAAGTTGACTTTCATAAAAACTGATCAGCTTACCATCAGTACAAATGAATAATTTTACTGTTATTATAACCAGCTGTGATTTTTGTCTTGACCTGGCATAGATAGGCACTTCAGCAAGTATATTCATATAAGAAAGTAACTAGTTATATAAGAAAACTTACAAGTTAAAGTCAATGAAAAATATGAGATAGCATGTCCATTGAGTCAACCAGTCACATTTTGTTTGTCATGCAACCGAATATTATTTCAAAATATCTGTTGATTCAAACAATTTCATTGTAAAACAATTGATATTTTTTATTACTTTCTTGTATATTACAAAAGAAAAACCAAATTGAGGTTTTTAAAGGAAAATAAGGTTAGTTGGTCAATTTAAAAAATGTCCCAGTTTATTGTTGATATAATGGTAACTGTCTTTCACTCGAGTTCAGAAATTGATGAACACAATGCGAGGTATAAGACCTAATAAAAAAACATCCAAATTAGTCTTCTTGAGGGATAGAGAGGGAGTTGCTTCCTGTGGACACTGCGCAGTGGGATTGTAGGGACCGGAAGAATGCATACATGTGATGGATAATAAGGAGATACTTGAAAATTAGTCATGACACATGGATGTACATTTGACAGGTGCATACAAAATTAGTTTTGTATGCACCCGTCAACAGCTTCTTTTCTTGGTCAATATATGCATGTCTCTGCCTGTGGTTAAATAAAACTAATTGTTTTCTTGTACACCATAAATTTTTGTTTACATATTTTCTTTGTTCATAAAATCATAACCCATAAAAAAGATTTTCATCTATCAAATTTTCAGTTTAGGGTATTAGATTATTTGGGTGTTATTTACCCATTAAAAATTAATACATTGGAAAATAAAAAATACTCTTGTATTTTTTTTGTTAATGCCTAATGTTAAATGCAACAGGTCCAGATTATGTAATTTGTGTATATTTATAGAATTTGGCAGTACAATTTTCATTGAGTTAAGTCTGACACTTGTATTTGATTAATTTTTGGTTTTTAAATTCAAAAATGATGACAATTATTCTGTATCACAAGATTTTTCTCACAAAAACCATAAAAAATACCATATCTAACAAATTTGTGCTTATTTTATAGAATATGATTTTATAGTATATAATACATGATAGAAAATACGAGGGTCATTCAAGGTGAATTTTATGCTCAAAGAGTTGGCACTAGAAATTACTGTTTACAATTACACCTTTTTCAAGAAAATCAATAGTGGTAAGTCCTTTCATATTCCAGAAAAATTTTTTTTTTTTTACTGACTGCTATATCTGGACCTTTTTTTTTTACAGGAGAGATCATGTGTTTCCACTCCATGGACTGTAATTTTAACTCAGGCCCATAGTGGCAAACCTATTTGTAAACATTTTTTGACTAAGCCATGCTTTTCTGTACATATCACATATTCATACAAAAGATATTGTTTCTGTAAATCAAATTGTGTGCAAGTAGTTAAGGTAAAAATTTACACTTTATAGCTTTTCCTAAAGTGTTCATCAGTGGATAATATTGCTTTAGGCTCCAACAATAGTCAGTTATCATATTTACATACTAACATCTACCATGACCTTCAAATCTTGGTGGAATTGTTCATCTTGCTCATTGCTGACCTCACCAAAGCTTTCCAGGAAGTTAACAAGATGGCTATGCAGAAAATGCAAATTGGTACACTTTATTGCAGCTGAACATTTTGTAGCTCTTCAATGGTTTCTAGACAATTTCAATGCAATTCATAGTTCATTTATTTCCAAAAAAGTTCTTGACAAGGTCTTTAAATGGTAACGAAGCATTCTTTTTGACTTCTAACATTGTTCTGAAGAAATGTTTATGTTTTATGAGCAACTAAATCAGTTGACCATCAAACACCCTGACCTAAATTTTTTTTCAATTGACAGGCTGGGAAATGACAAAATGAGATATTTGAAACAATTGCCTTCAGTTGGCAATGCTTTAACAATTCACATCATAAGACCTAGTTTCAAGTGCAGATGAATTTCTTTTATGTTAATAAGTGGCTCATGTATAATGTTGGGATCACTAGGTTTGATCTTGAATTCCTCTCCACCTAGTATTTCCCTGAAGCTCTACTGTTCTACATGCACAGAAAACAGGGATGCTTGGTTTATCCATCTTGGTGACCAAAAATGAAGCATTTCATTTCAAGGTCAACACAGTTGATCTAGTAGCGATTGTAATATTGCAGCAACTTAATGATTCTCTTTATGTTTCCATATTTTTTACAAAGACAAACTGTATACCCAATTGGGACTGTACTATATAAATTAGCCTTAAGCTATAGATTAACTGTTGCAGTTAACTTAAGCTGTTGATCAGAATTCCCAATTCCTCCTGTAAACCCAGTATGTTATGGCAATACTCAAACCTACTGTCACTTTGAAAGTACTGCAGAAATCCATTTTTTCTGGATTGAAAGTTGGTTACTTACCCATAATTTTTTTATGAACAAACAATACAATTGTGCTTATCTGGAGGGAAAAAATTTGACACAATAGAATAAAACTGTAGTTTTGAAATCAGCATACCAATTTTAGTCTTAATCAAATGAAAAATTAAACTCAACAGAAAATATCTTCAAAACTGTTCCCCAGTGTTATCAGAAATGTAAGTTATACTTGATCTAATTTTTGTTTTTCAATAAAAATTTTAAGATATGAGAAATATTAGTATTAGAATCTCAATGATAAAAAATTTTAAAGATGAAAATAGCAGAACACACAGATTATTTTTTATAAGGCATTTTCTCCAAAAGTTGAAAATAAAAATGTCTTCCTAAAATGTTTGCACTAATGAAACTATGAACAAACTGTACACAGCCATTTTCATCTGATGTTTCTAACACAGAGAGAGAATTCAAAACAACAAAATCTGACCACCTTTTGTGGGTCAGGATATGAATAAATGAATGAACAAAACAACAAGGACATTTAAATGTAGCCTTTCATTATCAAAAAAAGACAAAAAACAACAACAACAACAAAAAACAATTAAACAATTTCACCTCCTCCTTTTCCTCCTTCATCACGTTTTTTGCAAATGAATTGCCTACAATTTTTTTGACACAAGGACTGATACAGAAGATTCAGTAATATCTGTTTTTTGTTTGCTTTGGTGTTTTTGCTTTTTTAATTAAATTTTCTCTGTCAGAGTAGTATTTTTTCTCAATATGGCTATTTCCTCTCCAACAGAATAAAAGAACCTTTTTTACTGTTAATTTTATGATTTTTTTCCATTTTCTCATGTGTCAATGTAGTTTTTGTCTTCAAGATTTAGACAGTCAATAAAAATTGACACCATTTAAAATTGTAATCCTTATTTAGGAGGAAAAAGTTAATGAAGATCTTGTTTGATTTTTGTTTGATTCTTTTTTCTCTTTTTAATTCATCATTTAAAAATAAAATTATAAAAAGGTGGTGGTTTCAGGTTTTATTAGTGTTGGGCTTATTTATTTTTTCAAAAATCTGGGGAAGGAAGGATTTAACACTTTTTATATGGTAAAATTAACCCAAATAAAGTAATAAAATAAATTACTTTTTAACATATTAAAAAATAGCAATAACAGAAAATTGATATGTTGAATCTTTACCAAAACATTTTAAGTCTACAGATAAGAATTGTTTAAGATGTTTGAAGTTTGTTCTTTTTTTATTATTATATCATTGTTTTTTCTTTTTGAAATATTTATGTTGTTTTTGTTGTTGTTGCTATTATTGAAATTGTAAACTCACTTTTTTGGTGAAAATGGTAAGAAAGGAAAACCAAATTCCATAGAAGTTTAAATTTCATAATTGATAAGAATGTCTTGTAATTTTGTTTTTCCAAATGTATTTGTGTTTTTTATGCATTACATTTTCTTTTATTTACTGCTTACTCTGATATTGGTTACAAAAATCATGATAGTTCAAATAAAGACAATAACAATAAATCCGGTTTTGATTATGATGATGATGATGATGATGATAATAATAATAATAATAATAATAATAATACTGGCTTGAAGTAAATAAATGAAATAAACTTGACAGCATTTGAACAAATTCATAAGAAGACCTTTTCATCTCTTAAGATTTCCAACATTTCAGACACCGGGAAGATTTTATGTTAGATATTAAAATAAAACAATTATCTAATGACATTGAACAAAATTGTGTTTCAGAAAAACATACAAAAAAAAAAGGAAAAAGAATTTAATGATATCATTAAATGAATACACTTTTGATTTATTAGATATATTTAACTTTAGCAGTTTTGGCTAAGGATAATTCTTTTAATGATATTTTAGAAAAATTTTCTTTTGCCTCTTTAGGTGCTTTCCAGTCATATGATGAGAGCATAAAACATCTTATGAATATGTATATGTTACAGATGTACAATTACAAAAAATAAAAGTATATATTTAAAAAAACCTTGTATTTTTGAAACATTAAAATGAAAATAAATTAATTGAAACATAACACATTTTTTAACCTAAAAGAAAAACCCGTTTTTGTATTTAGTTTAAAGTTAACATTCTAGGCATCCACTTTCAAATGATAAAACAAATAAATATTGGTTCTATCTTCAATATACAAAAAACAATTAATTAAAAAGAGCACACAAACATATATATATATATATATACATATATATATAAGCTTAAAGGAATTAGGATCTTACCTTACTATTGTTTTATGACTAATAGTTTCCTATGTCTTCTGTACAATACTTTATAAAAAGTTTCATCTGATAATTGTTTCTGTTTTATAGTAGACATATGGAACTATTAGTAATGAGTAAAAAGTAAGTAGGGGAGATCCTAATTCCTTTTAATTTTCATATGACTCTGCTGGCCAGTATTTCAGCACTCTTTATTGATCAAATGCTTTTAAAATACTTATTTAATATATATACATACAAATCAGTGAGTTGATTCAGATAACTTAATTTTATGATACTGATAGATTTTTCTCATTTAACATATTTTAATATGACAATAATATTTTGAAGAATATGGCAAATGTCACTAGATTTTTCTTAAGAGTAATCTATTCTTGGTGTTGTTATTTGATAATTTTTTAAAAACTATTTTTTAAAATAGTCTTAAAAAATTAAGAAAATATTTAACAGTTAATACCATCTTCACTTGGTTCCTGTAGATCTGATATTGAATCATCAGATCTGCTCACATAAAAAGATCACCCTGTGAAATGTTGGACTTCTCTTATTTTGATCTGAACTCATATTCATAGAAGAATAAGCTCACTCTCAATTGGTATTGAGATAAGCAAACTAAAACATTTCACTAGAGCAGTTACTCTTTGATAAGACTTGATTAAGAAAGAAAATATCCAAATAGATTACAAATTGTTATTTTCTTACAAATTAATTTTTGAATGAAGAGAGTTTAGAAACCAGTCATCAACCAAGTTAAACTGTAAAAATGCAATGAAACTAGTTCCGTTTGGTTTCATAATTTCTTTGAAAAAAATCTGAGTTTGATCAATCTTAGCCGAGTTTGGCAGAAAAAATAAAAAGATTCCATTGCACTAATTTTCCGAGTAGGATTTCCTAGAAATCTATGGTTGGCAGATGATCAAAACTTACCTTTTGAATTTACACACTTCTCAGATCTCTCTATCTCATTCTTGCACACACACACACACACACACACACACACACACACACACACACACACACACACACACACACAGTGCCATGTTTGTTATTGTTACTAGTGAAGTTTATTCTTTATTATAATGATAATAATTTCTTTTTTATAATAAGTGTAGAATAATTTTTTTATTGACCATGAAAACTGTATGCATATAAAGACTGAAAATGTCTTGTAAAAATTCTAGTAAAAAAGAAATATCTACAAATCTAACAAATTAGTTGAATAAATGAATACTTAGAAATTTAACTTAAAACATCAGAATTATTTTTTTAAACTATTAAAAAAAACAATCTTAAAAGTAAATTCTAATTTGCTTTTATTTTCTTTGTTTAGTTTTTAAACTAAAAAAATTAAGACCAATTTTCTGATTTTATATATATATATATATATATATATATATATATATATATATATATATATATATATATATATATATATATAGAGAGAGAGAGAGAGAGAGAGAGAGAGAGAGAGAGAGTATTATTATTCATTTTGAACAAAAAATGTCATTCATTATTTTCATAATGTTCTTACAACAAAAATCAAACAGTTCCATTTTATTCAGGTTGACAAAATAAATGATCATATTTCTTACCCCATGGAGATAGTAGATATATAATTACCTACTTTACATGGTGTCTGATAATGAGGTCAGAAAAAAGATAACTCAAAAACTGATCAAAAGTATGAAAGCAATTATATGCATTACATTTTATACAATGATGTTATTCTTATATTTTTATACAATAAGAAAAACACATGTCATACATATGAGCTTTTAGTAATTATATAATTTGATGTTGGAATAATCATTTTCAAAAATATCAAAGTA
Source organism: Sepioteuthis lessoniana (assembly GCA_963585895.1). Lineage (NCBI taxonomy): Eukaryota > Metazoa > Mollusca > Cephalopoda > Myopsida > Loliginidae > Sepioteuthis > Sepioteuthis lessoniana. The sequence goes on along the minus strand of OY757937.1, from coordinate 20,113,838 downwards.
TTCTGTATTTTTGAGATAAAGCTTCATCAGATTCAATTTTTTTTCCTTATTCTCTTCTTTTTCTATGGTTTTAAAACCCTCAATATCCTAATTGACTCTATAAACTTCATCATATTTTTAAGGGAAGAAATTGCATACCTATAATAGATGATAAAGACACTTGCAGCAATTCTTTAATTTTATACCTAAGACACTACTGGAAAGTTAATTTCAGTGTTAAATTATATATAGAGTGTAGAGTCTTTACAGAAACACAGCTGATATAATATGGAGATGTGTTAACAAATAAAACTAGGAAGCAGTGATTATCATGCCTAACACAATAGGTATAGCAGATTTTTAATGAGTTTGCAGGCTGTGCTACATTAAAAGTTTTCAAAGGCAGTTCTATACACAGCCACTTCAATAAAATTAGGCACCAAGAAAAATATGACCAAAATTTATGTTTAAACAATTGATGCTATTACAGCTAAATATAAAAGTGAAATCAGATGCCCTTGGAAGATAAAACTTGAAGCAGAGCATAAGGTTTGCCTGAAGAATCTAAATTTGGGCATCACTAATCACATATAAAAAAAAAATATTTATCATTCTGGAATCACAATCAACATAGAAAAATATTGCATAATCAAAAATTTCATTAGTTAGCCCAGTTTGGAGATGCAATACAATAAAGGAGCTATTGATGAAAATAAATAGATATATAAAAAAAATCATAATGATATCCCAGAATGCAAAGCAGCAAATGAAAAAACAAAAATGAAACCACACACAAAAAGAAAAGACAACCCTCCTCCTGATCCAGAATTAGTTTATAATAGCAAACAAATCCATGAGAAAAAATAAGAAAGAAGGACCAAACAAAATCTGACTTGGGGATTAAACTACTGCTGACCACATTAAAAAAAAGCTAAAAACAAAAAACAAACAAAAAAAAAACATTACAAAAATTCTCTTGAAAATATCTTCAGAATAGACTTGCCAAAATACGATAACAAAATAACAGCAAAAACAGAATATGAAGATAGTGAAACAAAAGAAACACTGGATATTCACATTTCAAAATCTGAGGCAAATAATGATATCATATAGATATATTTTATCATATCAGTATATATCTAAGAACTATCAGTATTTGTCAATCAACTTTAACTGACTCTTTATTCTAACTTACCTCCTAATTTCACACACTGTTATTATTTTTAATTGCCATTTCTCTATTCTTTTTTCTCTGCTATTAAAAAAAGCCCTTGTGCCTTCAGCCTGTTATTTTCATCTTGTATTTTTGTTTTGTTTTGAGCTATTTTGCTTTTTTATGTATTAATTTGCAAAGATTCTTGAAGGTCCTATAGTGTGTTAAAAAGAGATTTGGATTATGTTTCAGAACATGAAGTAAGAATAGAGACTGACATTAGAATTTGAAACTAAATTTCAAAGGTCAAAGGTTATCTGGTCACATTGAGATACCTTTTTCTATTGTAGTTTGGAAATTGATCACTCTTGAATTTATTGTTAGATGAAACATTATCAACCATGAATGAGTTTTGACAAGGATTTCTTTCATTTTAATTTAATTTGCTTTTCATCACAGTTTACAGTTGCCAATAATTTTGGCTGTAGACTGTTAGTCTGAGTAGTTGTAATAAAAAAAGTTTAATGAAAAAATACCAATAAAATATGAATTATGTCAATCACTGTTGACCTTTTTATCTAACTAAATGCATAATGTATATAAGAATCCTACAAATAATTAGATTCTTTTTTCAGAATAACAACACTTGATCAGAAATTTGTAATAATGATAAAGCATTTAATTTTCATAGTCTATATGATCTACAACAATTGAAGAAGTGATTTGATTTTGAATCATATGTTCAAATAAAAAAAATTTGGTTTGTTTTGTTGTTTCCAGACAAATAAGGATTTTATCCCCTTTTTAATAACAATGAATTCAACTGCCAAAATTTTCCAAAATTATATTTCATTGAAATGAAATTAATGATGCAGTAGATGACTTTTTGTAAATTACAAATGCAAAAAGTATCCAGCTTGATTTTTGCAAATATACCTGTGTAAAGGATTTTGATAAAATAGTTTTCAAAGGATATTTCAAAGCATTTTGTGAGAAATTCATGTGATAACAAATAGTTTTCAAGTTTAGAATAGTAGAAATCATTTTAATCATTAAAAAACTTCTGATTATTTATGCTGATTAGAAGCAAAAAAGTAATCTTCTTCCCAAAAACAATTTTTTTTCGGCATAATTTCTAAATTAATTTTAAAAAATTTTCATGAAATAGTTGGCCACACAAAATATACAAAATAAGGAAGGAAAAATTCAGAAGATTAATTATTTACCTGAAAGCTTTTAAAGAGGTAGTTTTGCTATATGAGATCAAGCACTGAAAAAATTTTTAAGAAGTAAGCAAATATTATTTGATCACAATTAAATGTAAATTTCTAACAGAAATGTTGAAAGATATCACAAGCAACAAATATTTTGTCTACTGATAAACATTTTCTTTTATATTAGGAGAAATAATTTTCATCAATTTAAAAAAACAAACAAATAAAAAGCATTTAAAGTGCAAATCAAGATAATTCTTTACTGATTTTCTTTGCTTTATTTCCTTTAGACCTCATCTTAAGAACATTAGAGTGTTAATTGCTTTAGTTAAAGTAATTTTTCATAAAATCTCATGTTCAATCTATTAAACAAAATAGCTATTGTTTTTTTTTTGTTTTTAGTTGAATAATAAAAAAAGATAAGTTGTGGCAGAATAAAAAAATTACAATGTACATTTGTCTAAAAATAATTATAGTTAAATGGTTTAGATAGTTTTAAAGATGTAACAAATATTCTTATTTTTTTATGTCATTAAAACTGTAAGTGCAGGAATTATTGGAATTAGAAGGAAACTTATGCTAGCCAAGTTCTGAAATTCAGTAGTCTCCCACCTTATCGCAGGAGTTTATATTCCAATGGTCCCAACGAATGCTTAAAACAATGGATAATACTACACCTGATATGAACTATGTTTTTTCTTACACATACATACATACCTATTTGAAAATTTGACTTAAGAATTAGGCACATTAAGAGATTAAGAGCAAATAAAAAAATGATAATAATATAATAATGATGAAAGTTGTGTGACAGATTTATTCTTACCACAGATTTTAACAAAGTTCATTATTCAACTTTTTTCCTTTCCTCACAAAGTCATAAAATTGTCTTCTTTTCATTTTATGAAAATACTTTAACAAGCCAGCATTGCTTACTATTGCACTTTAGAGCTATTATTAAGTAAAACTTATAAATTGTTTATTTCTGGCACTGGCTATGAAAATCAAAATTGCAGATAAAGAGGTACCGATGTAATTCTACTGCTGATTAAATAATAGCCAAGAAAGATGTGTTGAGTAAAAAGTTAATATTTCCTATACATATCCATGCATAAAGTAAACTGTGTACAAAACAAAATTAAACAAAAAACCCCTCATTAACATAAAATTTTGATCAGTTCCTGGAATAGGTTTACTTTTACTGTGTCATTGATTGTTTTGAAAAAATGAATAATGTTTTTAAAAATATAGGGAAGAAAATTCTATGAAAAAAAACAGTTAAGAAAAAATGGTGATTTTCAAAGTAAAGAAACAATTGAATATCATGATTTCTAGTATTTTAAGACATGGTACTAATGAAAGAGGCATAAAATGAGTGGGGGAGAAGACTGAAAGTAATGAATTAGAGAATGTATCAGATTCATCTAAAGTGGATGAAAAGAATTCAAAGAAAATGTCTGCCTTAAGATATTTCAGATTCGTTAAATTGCAAATTAGTAATATGTACAAACTTTAATTGGATGTTAAGCAAACAATCCCAAATGACAAAAATAAAAAAAAATGCAAATTGAATTTGACTAGGAACTGTAATTCTGTTTATCCAAAATTAAAATTATGTTTTAAAAAATTGTTAAAGCTGTGTAGTTTATATAAAAAGTGAATGTATGATTTCTGATGTTGAATAAAATCTATTTTGGTTTGTGTTGAACATTATATATGGAACCAAAAGTTTTGCCAATCAAAAGAAAATTTTGAAAATCTCTAAAATTGGCAATGTAAAAATTTTATGACTAAAATTTTGTATAAAAAAAATCCTTTAGACAGTTGCTGAAATATTGAATTCCAATTTTAATCATGTATTTTTGTCTAGATAGGTTTCATATTTTAAAAAAAGTACTTCCCTATAATCATAAAGATGTGATTTTTTAATACATAAAGTATATAAGATCAGAGAAGGGCTTTTGAGTGTGTAACTCTGAGAGAATAAAGTAATTTTCAATCTAATTGGCAACTTAATACATTCCCATTCAACCTAAACCTTATAATTTCTCAAGGAAAGATCACATTAAAATACTAATGATTGAGTACTTCTCCTTATTAACTAAAAATTAATATGAATTCTGTATAAAGGATATAATTTGACACATTAAGCTTAATGATTGCTAAAGGTTGCTTTTAAGAGAATTTATCAATAAAATTCCATGACAGCAAGTTTTAGTTTGACATTGAATAGAATTTAATTGCTTATTAGAAATTATTGCCATAAAATCCTATAGCACTAAATTATTGAAGAATTCTGTGTATGAGTTAAACTAACTTAAAACCAAATGAACAGATAAATAAATATTGTTTTTCAGATTAAATGAAAACTTTGATTTTAACAACCTACTTAAGCATTTACAGAGGATTTACACCTACTTAAAATTATTTTTTAACCAAATTTCATGAATTTTCCATTATTATCATCATTATTATCACATACAAAGTTATTTTGACCTCAATGTTATTCATCTTAGAAATCCTTTCAGTTGTAGTGAAGGGAAATTTCGTATTTTGGTTTGGCGCGCAAATTTAATTCGACACTTAATTTCACCCAATCAGGATGAACTATTCTATTCAGCCCGGGCCTTTCTTTACGGGCAACAGGAAATTGGGTAAGCTGCCAAACACACTCTCTTTGGCTGGAGAACGCCGTCCAGTGCAGACGTCACACTGGCCATTCTTCAATAGCGATGCTTTTTAGCTGGACAATGCCGCCCAGTGCAGACATCTCACTGCGGCTCTTCTAGCAGCAGCATGGACACATGAGGGAACCTATCTAATTTATGGATTCCTTGCAAGGAATCCCAGTTGAATATAAATTAGATACATTCAACAACCCTTGCACAGGCACAACTTTATGTCACCCCAAAATTGGCTATGTCAACGCGACGCTTTTATTCTGCAAACGACAACTAGCTCTCAATTCACCTCTGGGCCACTTTAATGGAGACCAATGCACACCTTCTCCCCAAGTTACCAGACACACAAAACTACACGGTGACTCTAAAGTTCAATCCCTCACACGTCCGATGACACACGCTGCCATCTCAACCTTCTCAACCTTATTCATTAAAACACCTTTCGACTATCGCCATCTTACTTCATCATCCCCCTTTTATTTCTCACAACCTAGTGAGGGAATAACAACACTTAGCGAGGAAACAACTCAACGTAAACACACATACGTTACACCATCTCCCTTGCTAAACAACAAACTTTCTCTCGCTACTAACAAACCAACTTCTCCGGCCAAAATCTCTGGCTAAAAATAATCCTACACAGTCAAATCTTCTGAAAGGCTTCTCCATTTTTTGCTAACTTTTATCTCCTCTTTTTATATTACATTCTTTTTGTTGTAGGGGGGATTAATGTGTATTTTTTTTTCAGTATAATTTTGTTGTTATTATTACAAGAAAACTATATTGCAATGGAAAATACTGAAAGGAAGCAACTCATTCTAAAATATAAGATTTATCCCAAACAGACCTGGCCAGCAATATTCTGTTCTATTCCATTGTCCTGCATCATAAGATGACTGTCTGTAGAATTGTAAGTTGGGAAAAACTTTTCATTACAATAAAAGTAATCAAATCAAAGCTTAAAAACAAGTTTTAGTTCATGATAGCTATTTCAAACTCCTATTTAAAGATTCTATTTATCCTATTACACACATAGTCATTTTTTAAAAAATAATAAAAATTATCAGTATAAAAAGACCAAACTTTGGAAAACATTCAGCTATCCTTGAATGACTATCAAAAAATCTAAATCCAGTTCTTTTGCATTTTCAGTTTGAACGCATGCACAAAAGTTGTTGAAAATGAAATCAATATTTAGAATAATAAAAAAATGTACCAGTTTTTGAGTCATTATGGACCATTTTATTGATTGATACTGATCATTAGAATGAATAATAAGTTGTTGTGGATTGGTCAAGCCAAGGGACAGAAATTCACTATTTAGAGGTAGATGAATCAATATTGACATGTCTATGCACAGAAAACCTAAATAGAGAAACTGAATTCCTGTTAATAACAGCCAAGTCTAAAATAGCTAAGAAACATGAGAATAGGAAATATAAATTATGCATAACAATTAACAATATAGTGAGTGAATACAACAAATTAACCCATTAGTGTACTGGTAATTGTACAAGTTACTGATTTTTAATTGTATAGACCACTGGTATATACACAGACCAGAATCTGTCCTACAGAGCAAAACATGCAAAATCTTCTGTGACTGAGATTCAAATAGATCACCAAATTGAGGCCAGAAGACTGGATCTGGTTGAGAATAGGAAGTAAAGAATGTGTTAGATAGTGGACATGACAGAATTAAATTGAAATAAACCAAAAAGCTGTATAAATATCTCAAGAGCTGACAATCCATAATAACATTGAGGTCATCCAGATAAAAATATTACTCAAATCAGAATAGTGAGATTTGTGGACTTACTATCATTTAATTTCTGCTGGTGTCAAAACATCATCATCATCATCATCATCATCATCATCATCATAATAATAATAATAATAATAATAATAATAATAGTAGTAGTAGTAGTAGTAGTAGTAGTACGAGGAGGAGGAGGAGGAGGAGGAGGTATAGGTTATGTGGTGACAGAAATGAAATGGTTAATTACATAAGTGAATGCAGCAAAATGAAACATGATTGTGTGGAAAAGTGATCGGCTGGGAATTGTGCAAAAGATTGAAATTTGACCATGCTGATAGATGGTATATTCACTAACCAGAATCTCTCCAAGAAAATGAGATATAGAATTCTCTGGAATTTTGAGATAGAAATGGATCACCCAATCCAGGTCAGATGACCAGACCTAGTGTTAATTAAGAAAAAAAGAACTTGTCATTTAGTGGATTTTGCCATTCTAGTGGACCATAGAGTGATAATAAAGGAAAATGAAAAGATAAATACTTGGATCTTGCCAGACAGTGTAAAAAACTGTGGAACATGAAGATAACACTGATACCATTTGTACAAGGTTTGGTTTGGTTTGGTTTCTTTGTTTAATGGCATATCAACTCTTTTTAGGTTATTTAATGCCAAAGCCATTCTCCTAGAAGAACAGTAGTGGTACTATTTAACCCATAGCTGGGAGGATAAGAGGGTTCATACCTTTCCCAAGGGTATTTGCCTGAAAGTGAACGTAATAGCGCGACTGGAGTACGAACTCGCGTACTACGATTCCGCAGTCCATCACTTTAACCATTACATCATGAGGACACCTCCCCATTTGTACAAGGGTGAGCTGAAAAGTTCATATGATGATGTACTATCTGCAGTTAATGACTTTTTTACCAATGGGACACAAGCACCGTGACATCGATAAAAGAAGTATGTGGACTGCAAGGGAAACTATATTGAAAAATAAACCTCATTCAGTCATATTCCATGAGAGTGTCTTAGTTAGCTTATGAACATTTGAGTCAACACTCACAGTTAGTGCCCTTGGAAAGATCCCAAAAGAACTGGAAAAGAAACTTGGGAAACTGGATTATCAGAAAAAGAATTAAAACCATCCAGATCACAGAATTGTTAAGATTAGCTAGAATACTTAGAAAAGTTTTGAAGACCTGAGGAGACTTGCTGTCACTAAGACTTCAGAGAAAAACCACCATTTAAAACTAGTGTGAAAATTTATATAGAATGAAAATAACTGGAGGACATGGAAATAAGAGGACAAGTGGAGACCATCCAAACTACTGCATCATCGAAATCAGCCAGAATACTGAGAAGAGTCCTGAAGACTTGAAGAGATTTGCTGTCCCTCAAACTTCAATGAAAGACCATCAGCTAACACTGATGTGAAAAACTATCAAGAAGTAAATAATAATCTACAAAGAAAATTTGGAAACCATCTTAGAGAACACTAATTAACACTTTTGGGGCAAGGGGACAAGTGATTCTGAAGGTTGATACATAAATAGAATAAAAAAGTTTCAGTTGGTCACAATTATTATTCAGCATTTGCTATCAATTGATAGAAGGTACCTGTTGACTGAAATATATCAATGTTTGGATAGGTTTTTAAACATGAAAATAATCAAATTGTAACAAACAATATCTTTGTTCTTCATAAGGAATAGCATAAAATCCTTGTTGAGAAATTTCTTAAGAAATACTTCATTAAAGCCATAGAAGAAAAAAATTAAAAATGTACAAATGTTTTAGAGTGAATGGATGAACTGCATCTTAAATCTTGGTGAGATTTTACAAAGCTATAGCAACAATTTCTATAAAAATTCCAAGAACTAAGGTTGAAACTATGGAAAAAATCTTATTGCTAACAGATTTTAGAAATAAAGAGATATCTGAATATACAACTCAAAGCTGATCAAATTTGATTTGATCAATTATTGTTAATCTTCGACTTATATTTTACTATTTTTTATATTGCAACTCTTGGGTCATTATTCTATGGCCAAGCACATTTGAAAAAGAAAGATTAAGCATGTTGTGAGATTTGAACTTGATACCTTATCCTCAAGATTTTCACTTGTGTAGGGCAGATGCCTTACTGACTAGGCTATGAAGTTCAACCAATTAATAATACAAATCCAACCATATGACTTCCCATTTTTATTTTCTCACAAAACCTGATACATCACTTTTTTAGCTTACATACAGAAGTTATATCAGTTGTGATTATTATAATTTCTTAAATAAAGCTTCATCATTTTTTAATTTTTGACTAGTATTTTTATCATCTTATTCATCTTCCTTTTTACACTTAGTTGTAATAGTCTTAAGTTATCTGAATGTCTTAAAAATTATGAATTTGTAACACATTTCTTTCATCTACTATCCCTTGCTTCTTCATGCTCAGTATTAGTAGTCTTAAGTTGTCTGAATGTAACATTTTCAACTAGGATTCATTTTTTTATTGGCTGTTCTTTTTATTATTTGTTGTTTTTTAAATCTCAATTATCAGGTCATTTTAGATAACCAATATAGATCAGAAATAAAAAGATTCCAGCAAGATCTGAACCCTTTCTCCTTATCTTTGGAATTCCATCTTACCATAACAGCATAGTTGCTGATTTGGCTATAAAAACTTTTGAAAAGATGAAACACAAGTAAAAAATTTATAATAATTATGACACTTCCTCTAAGAAAAGTAAGAAGAAATTTTTTGAAAGTTTTCAAAAACAGGATTTTTCATAGGAGGCAAATGTCAAAATAATATCTGAGTGTATTCTAATTTTTGTACAAAATCTCAATATCTAATTCATAATATGAAATTTATAAAAGGGAAAGACAAACACACTGTATTTTCTGAAAAAAAAAGAAACAAACAACAAAACAAGGATTGATTTGGAAAATTTTACAATTAACATTTTGTACTGATAGCAGAGTTTATGCATTAAACTATTTGTGTGCATGGGTGTTTTATGAGTGTAAAATTTTTACATGTCTTGGTTGTTGTTAGTGCTCTACAAAAATTACCTAAGTGGAAGAAAAACTTGCTTAAGGTTAAAACATCAACTGAACTTTAACAAATATAGTTTACAAGTATTTATACTGAATGCTATTCTTGTGTTAAGATTTTAAAATGATTTTTCTTGTTAGAATTTTCTTCATGTCACTTTATAGTATAAGGATCCAATTTTTGTCTGTATGTAAAAATAGTACAACAAAATCGTAAGATTTTTTAGTACAATAGTGTTGAAATGCTTTAACTTAAATTAAGTCAATTTCAATCCAATTTGTAATCCTTTGAACTCGAGTGGATAATACTTTTGCAACTAATTAGAAGTACATAAACCCAGGCAGCCTGAAATTTGGCTATGAATTCTCTTTTTACTATTAGCAATAAAATGTTGCAATTTTATATTTCATATATAATTTTATCATTTTTTAATATATTCTAAATTGTCTACTGAATATTGTAACCTGTTATTTAACAGCCTGTTAAGCAGTTAAATAACAGATTATGATATTTTACATTTTCAGCTATTTATCCAGGAACTATTATTGTGAGAGGCTCAGAGTTTTAAGAGTTAATTATAGTGTTTGTTTCTACAAATAAGATAGCTTAATACTAATATAAATAGTATTCAATCAAGAAAATAATACAGTGACTTACAAATTTATTTGAAAAAATTTGAGGTGAAGTCAATGGAAGATGACCCAAATTTGTTAATATAAAAACAATTATTCAATGTTAGGAGAATATTTCTCTTCTGAATAATTCTATAAAAATAGAAGGTTATTTGAAAGTGAGCTAATGTTAAAATATGAAAGTATATCAAAACAGAATGTTTTATATCATAAAATTATCTGTAAAAATTAATAAAAGAAAAACACTCCAACTCATAACACAAAGTAACTTGGAATTTCTACAAAGTATTTGAACTGTTAATTCAACTTAAAAGAAAATAATAAAAACCTGTCTAATTAGATGGCATAAATTGAATGAAGTAAAATATGAATTTAAGCTTACCTAAATCTATAGCTTTGATAAAAGTGTATAAATCATTTGAATGTTTCAGCTTTAATTCTAATTAGTATTACATATGATTATGCGAGCCACACAACAAAAGCACAGATACTTTAAATTGTTTTAGCATACTACCCCCGCAAAAAATAATTTATGTATAGATCAGCATTTCTGACAGTGGGTTCAGACTAGAATCATAGTGTAGTATCTGTGTGCTCAGAAAATTGTATTACACACACACACACACATATATATATATATATATATATATATATATATATATATATATATATATATATATATATATATATATATATATATATATATATATATATATATATATATATATTCATTGCATAACAATTATCATTATTGGAAATGGACCCAGTGACCTGAGTTCAATTCTTAGATGAGGTTGTTTGCATTTCACATAGCACTAATAACCTTGGGAAAGTTATGAATCCAACAATTCTCCTCTCACCTATTGGTAAGTAGTAGGACAAAGAGAGATCTTTAACCTTGATATGATAACCAGTTTAGGTGAAGGGAAAACTCTGATTTAAAACCAGTCTTCCTTGTGTTGCATCTTGCTTATGGTAGAAGGGTTTAATAAAAGCATACATCTATTTTATATATGTAGATTAAAAAGGTTGGAGTTGTTGTTTGCATCTTCTGTTTTATAAAAAGATGATAATCTTTTTATAATCTAAAAATGTATGGAATAATAAAAGTACAAAATTTCAGAACACATAGTCTATAAAGACAAAAACATCATTAATTTTGCTTGTGTTATTTCATCAATAAAAATTAAGACTCTTCAGTTTTTAATTTAATGACTGGTATAATGTTAAAAGAAATTTTCTCAGTGAAAAGGATTTGTAAACTGAAACCCTAAATAAATCATGTAATTAAAAAGACAAATCTTAAGACAAATATTTCAAGAGGGAAAATTCAAAGTAGATTTAGAATATATTAATCAGGTGAGGAGGAGAATAAAATAAGATTTAATTCAAATTTATATATCAAAATTTTCTTTCACAAATTTTCTTTTTTTTTTGAGACTTCTATGAATTAATTAATTTATAATAAAAGCAGAATTATTATGCCACAATATATATATATATATATATATATATATATATATATATATATATATATATATATATATATATATATATAATGCAGATTATTTCTTTTTTTAAAATCTTCAAGTGAAGACATTCAGGTCTTCTCACTAGTCTTCTTACTACTGGGTCAAGTTGGTAAAGAAAGCACTTTTGACCATTTCGCTGGTCATCTTTGGGGGTTGTGTTAGATTGTTTGTTGCAGTGAGTTATATATATATATATATATATATATATTATATATAATGACAAATCATAACAAAGACACTGACAAACTCAAATCTGCAGACATAAGAAAGATCTTAATTAACAATAGAAAAATCATATATAAAAATAGCAATAAAAACTGTTTACAAATCCTCAAAGCACTAGCTAGAAAAAATAAAATATCCACGATAAATAAAATAGCATTCACCACAAGTATAAACAGATTAAATGCATTCAATAAATAACCACCCATCCTAACAGAATGCTCATCTATAATTCAGATATAATAAAAAAAAGCCACTTGGAATAAATATAAAACTCACTGTATAAAACAATCTAACATGACCCGCAAAGATGACCAGCAAAATGGTTGAGAGCACTTGGGGTAATGTAGGGTTCTTTTTTTACCAACTTGACCCAAATGTAAGAAGACTTGTGAGAAAACTTGCACGTCTTCACTTGAAGATTTAAAAAAATAAATAATCTGTGGTATTCAACCAAACCTGCTTATATATATATATATATATATATATATATATATATATATATATATATATATTATCCAAAGAAGAGGGGAATGATTCTATTTGAGAATAAATAAGAGGATTCTTCTAAATCCCAAGAATACTAAATGTATGATAATTAATATATAAATTTCTTACAGACCAGATTTCAATAATTCAATTGAAAAAAATCAACAAACCCTCATTTGGCAATTATAAATTTATTTCAGCGAGCAAAGAGAAACCAGCTTCTCAGATAGCCATCACACAATGGAGAGAAAATAATTTTTTATATTTTTTCAATGGACTCTTACTTGTTTAAAAAAAGGAAAAAAAAGGGGGTTGAATAAAAAGACATGGGCTAGAAGTTAGTGTCAAAAATGAATGTAATGTTACTGTCTAGTATCATGTATCCTTATGAATGTAAAATTTTTTACACAATTCACAAAAATCCCAGCAACTAAAATCTTGTCAATAAATTAACCTATTCTATTTTAAGAAAAAATCTCTATTTATTTATTTATTTATTAAGGAAAATATGGCAATAAATACAATTACCAATATCAAACTTATCTTGTTTAGTTAAATAATTCTTTAAGGTTTTATTTGATTTCTATTTAAAATCAAAATTTAGTCTTCATTTAATTTCTTAATATTTTTATATATTTTTAAAATTTTGAATAATGCCATTCTAATCACTGTTACTATAATTGATATTATTATAAAAATCAATTTTTAATAATTAGAAGTAACTATAATTACAATTATTTCTAATTTATCATTATCATTATTAATGTTACCATTATTATGTTATGAATAATATTAATAGTAATACTGATACCATTAATTCTATCCTACTATTATTATCACTGCCAACTTTTCTATTATCAAACTTTTTCATATGAGATTAAATATTTTTTTATGACTATATTTAAATATGAGATCATTATATTTGTCTTATATATATATATACATATATATATATATATAATTTTACAATATTTAAACTACAAAATAAAATAGAACATGGTAAAAACTCACAACTGAATTTCATGTGGCTAATGGTGAGCTTGTATTGAGATGTGTCAATGCAGCCTTCACTATATTTTATTGATTTAAAACATGTTTAGGGGTAAATTTTAATTATAATTAAATAATCTTAAATATATTTTCTAAAAATCATACTGAGTAACTTTAAAAATACTAATCAACATTTTTTATAATATTTTGTTTTAGTCATTTCATAATTATTACTCATACTATTAAGAAAAATCATAAAAGATACTAAGTGCTACAATTAATTCTGAAAACAACTTAGTAAAGTAAACAGACTATAACCAAAAATCTCAACTTATAGAGATTTTTTTCTAAGCCCAAATGTGATAAAGGAACCATTAATAATTGTCAAACTGAAATTTACATTAAATGTAAAACAAATTATCTTTGTAATAGTCAAATATTCCAAATCTCTGGAACAAGAGTTGCTATATATATATAAACCTTTAATACATATTCATTGAAAGCTTCTTTGATATACAGTCACATTCACTGCTGATTTAAGGAGCAGTTTAGAGCAACTTATTCCACTAAAATTGAACTGATTACCAATTAAACTGTTCTATTATTTGAGGAGTAATTACAGAGATACTTAAGCAATCTGTAAATAGCAGAAGAGTCATTAACTGATTCCCTTGTCTTCTTGATATGAATATATTTGAGCTGATTCATTCTTCAGCCTTTGTGAGTTGTATAACCGATTAGAAAAGAAAAATAAAACTGGCAAAAAATGATGACAAAAATGGTGGTCATTAATTGATCAGTTAATCATGTTGAAAACCTCAAGAACACTAAAGAATCTAAATGCCTGGACAGATACTTTCTTATTTTAATCAAATCTTTTTTTATTGGAAATAAAACTTTGAAAATTATCCCTTCCTTGACTAGATAGACTGGATTAAATATTAATATCTAATGTTCTATAGTTTAAAGATGCACATTACTGAGTAAAATAATTCAGGCACTTTACATGGTGTGATGGTTATTAAACTGGGTTAACAAACCATTATTAGTGATGTTAGTTCTCACTGGTTGCCCCACACTTGTGCCAAAACTAAGCTAAACTTAGAAAATAATCCTGAATAATCCTTAAGTTAATAATTCAAATAATACATATGAATAACTGAAACAAAAAATTGTTGTAAGCAAATCTACACCTGAGCAAATTAGTTGTAGGCTAAAATTTTGGTTGAGGTTTATTCTTTCCTTTCCAAATTCATTTACATCTTTATAATAATTAAAGAAAAATTCATAATTATTATTAATGTAAAAAAATATTGCTCTCATACATACAGACACAACAAGTACATGAATTGACATATTTGTAATATGTTTGTGTAAAGATGAAAACTGATCAGCTCAGATTTCATGATTAATTCAAGCAAATGTCCCAATGAAAAAACTCATCTTATAAAAAAAGAACTAGACAAACAAGTAAATGTGCAATTTTTGTAGCAGACACTGTTTGGTATTTTACACATGTATTTACAGGATATGACTTTTGCATATTTGTTAGATCATGTAAAACTAAAAAATGTTTGGAATATAAAGTCGGTTTCAAATTTGCAACTGAAATACAAGTTGAAGATAAAAATATTTTAACAAGCTGTTAACTGAAATTTAGCACATTCTTTAATGAAGCTTATGTTGGACAAAAATTTTTGAGACTATTAAATCTTAATATTACAGAGAAAAAGACAATTTTTTTCTATTTATATATGACCTTAAAAAGAGTGATTGATACAGTTAAAACATTTAAAAAAGATGGTTTGGAAATATGAGATATAAAAATTGATGTGTGTTACTACTGAAGGAAGTTTGTTGAGAAGTGGAAATTGAAGTCAAATCAAAATCCTTTATTATATATGAAAAATTAACATAATGTTAGAAAAAATCTTTTTCAATCAATAAGTTTTAAAAACTTTTTAATGTTATCTTTTATTGGTCCTAATTTTCTGTATCTTTAACTATTTCATTAGTATTATTACTATAAAATTACAATGAAAACCTGATTTTTGATACTGACAATTTTTGCTTAAATTTGGATTCTAAGTCCAACTCCTAATATTTCAATGCTTGAAAAAATTATTTCAAAATGGAAGATATAAAAAAATTTACATTTGTTACTGTCCAAAGCATTTCTTTTATATGAATATAAAAATAGTCCACCTACATTATGTAAAATGATTAGTGTTGCTTAAGAGACAGTGGCATCAGTTTTGTCCAACTGTAACAGACTAAGTTTATCTTTGTTATAATTTTTAGATATATTTTTAAAAGTTTTTACTGATCTTAAAATTCTCAGAAGTAATTTTAAAAGAAAAAGCTCAAATATAATGTTAGGTAAAAAGAAATATCTAGGATAATTTGCTAATTTAAATGTATCACCAGTTGCCATTTCAGTGTAAGAAGTAATGAAAAGATAATATCTTATTCAGAAGAATAAAAAAAAGTTCCTAAAAATAAGGATTTGATTATAAATTTGAACTTTAAAGAAGAAAAAATGGAATGAAATTTCAATGTACAATATTTTCTATTTAAAGTAATAACTAAGCATGAAGAGCACATATTGCAAAATGTTTATTCTTCGTTGTGGGTCATTAGATCTAAAATTAGAGAAAAGGCACAAAAATGAATTATTCTCAAAATGCACGAAGAAGAATTTTTTGAAGGACCAAGAAGAAGAAAGAAATGGTTTAATGTTCTATTAGGAGACAAAAAAAAAAAAAAAATAATGCCTTATGAAAGTGAAAAATGAAAGATTTTACAAGTAAATCAATAAACTAGTAGTTAACTAGAAAAACATGTCAATGGAAGTTAGTCAGAATAAGCAACAATGATAAAAGGACGAATGTTTTTGTTTTTTGAGATGAATTCAGTCAAGATTTGATGGCCTAAATTAAAAATAACAAATGCACAAGAGAGTTATGTCAAATGCGATGAGGGAAAATGTTCAGAATTTTAGGGGAGCCAACATAAGTTTAATTGGTAAAAAATGTATTCAATTTTAAAAATTGTTTTGTCAAATTTTCCTGAAAGCCTTCACTGAGGTATTGATATTATTATATTTGGATTAAAAATTCACAAATAATTTTCAATAATTTAATGCATTGCTTAAAGTTTTAAACATTTCTTGATTCTTTTCCAGATAAGAAAATGAGAGTAAAATTCTTTCATCAGTCCTGCTTTACTTATCTTAACTGATAATTTGGATAATCAATACTGATAATCAGCAATTATCTTAAATTAATAAATTTATCTATAAATTTCTTGTTTTATGAGGCACTTGTTAGGTGGATGAATTAGGCAATTTTTATTTTTGAGTAGCAGCAGAATTGAATGCCTAAATGAAAATAAAGCCCACTGCAGAATGCAAAAGGTTAATTTAAATTCAATCATAGGAAGAAACAAGAAATAAAAAGAGAATTTATTTATCTAGACAAACTCAGAATCAATAAATTAATCTTAGAATTTTATAAAATTCAAATCATATTAAATAGATTTTTCTATTGATTTTCTCTCTTAAATAAAATATGTTCAGCATTTTCAATCTACAATTTAGTTATTTAGACAAGTGTTAGGTTTTTATGTTTGGAATTTTCTTTAAGTAGATGTAACTATGCTGAAACAGCAAACTTTTTAATTGAATTTATTTTACAATATTGTTGATTGTAAATAAATTGTAAGATATGGCTGGATGAGCAATATACTTTCTTCTGAAGTCAGATGTGAAAGTTAATTGCTAGTTTGATCTCCATATCTGTAACTAAAAAAAGAAATATATCAAGAAGCTCCAAGATCAGTCAGAAGTACCATCTTCATGGATATAGCATTCTCCCACTTTAAAACCAATAAAGTTTGGTAGGGTCAGGAGGCATTGTTAGAGCATCCTGGGTTAGTAATAATGATGCTTTGGTTTCAAAATCATGGCTGCCCTGAGGTCATCATCTGCTGAAGGCTTTGTTTGCGGCACTACTACTTTTTTTGGTGTTGTACATTTGTATGAATATATATATATATATATATATATATATATATATATATATATATATATATATATATATATATATACATACACTGATGCACTACAACAACCAAAATATTTATTTTGCTTTAATATCACTGATTTACAAAGAAATTGAGGCAAGCACAAAAATACCTGTTTTTACCTAATTTGAGGGTACTGAATTCAAATTTGAAATCCGTTTTTACTCATCACCTCTAGTTTTTTTAGATATGCATAGTGTACATTTTGTGCATATATGGTACATAAAGGCGTATATGAATTCAGGGTTAATTCTAATATTGTGAGACTTATGGCTTATTTTTTAGTTATTATGCATTAAATGTAAGTGATAGCATTACATTATATATATATATATATATATATATATATATAAAGATGGATTTTGACAGTTAAGGCTGCAGGTCTCAATCCACACTCTGGCAGTCACTGGAAGAGTTTGTCTCGCAGGCGGCGCAGGAGGTTGGTGTCCCTCAACTATCATGTTACACATCTTTTGGGTTACTAAAAATTAGTATTATATTTTCAAATGCACATTTAATTTTACTTTGTTATATTTTCAGATTCCCCAATGGCTTCAAGCACGTCAAAATACTGAGGATGCCTCAACAAGGCCAATTCTTTCTGCTACGTGCGTGGGGACTTCACAACAGTTGTACAGCATCGAACCATCAATTCCCTCCTCAGAACCGCCTACTTTCACTATTTTGACTGTAAAATTGGTGATCAGGACAAGTCTTAGGCTCCACACATCTGTTGTAAACCCTGCTACAATGGACTAACTACATGGTTTAATGGCAAGAAAGCAGCTTTCAACTTTGCAGTCCCGGTGGTTTGGAGAGAGCCGCGAAACCACGCAGATGATTGTTATTTTTGTTTAACTAATATAACTGGTTTCAATGCATCTTCTTGGAAAAAGATCAAATATCCCAACCTTCGATCTGCTATGAGACCCGTTCCCCATTCAGATGATCTTCCTGTACCCACACCTCCAGTAAATAAGGATCTTCTTTCCTCATCAGATGAAGAAATGCCTTCAAGGGAGGATTCTGCCGAGTGAATATCTTTGGAAGATATTGAATCTACATATTCAGGAACAAGTGGCAATGAGCCACACTGGATCACGCAAGAAGGCCTGAATGATCTTGCTTGTGATTTGTATCTGTCCAAACAGCAGTCAGAGCTCTTGGCTTCTCGGCTTAAACAGTGGAACCTAGTCCAGGAAGATGTAAGGATCACCAGTTTTAGGAATCGGAACAAATAAGGTCATTGGTCTTCTTATAGGTATGCAAGCGGGCTTCACAAAGTACTGCTGTTTTCTCTGTCTTTGGGATAGTTGAGCTGTATCCCAGCATTACAAGCAGAAAGACTGGGGGTCTAGAAGTACTTTTGTTCCTGGCGAACACAGCCTCAAGGAGAATCCTCTGGTGGACATGAATAAGGTGCTTCTGCCTCCTCTTCACATCAAGCTTGGTTTGATGAAGAATTTCGTGAAGGCGTTGCACAAAAATGGTGCTGCCTTCCAACATTTGTCTACTGTGTTCCCAGGTCTTAGTGCTGCTAAGCTCAAAGAGGGCATCTTTGTTGGACCTCAGATCCGAGAAGTGCTGAAGGATACTGATTTTGAGGAGCTTCTTAACTTAAAGGAACTGAGAGCATGGGAAGCATTCAAGTCAGTCTGAAGTGGCTTCCTTTGTAACACACGCGTACCAGATTACCAAGCCTGTATTGAGAAGTTGCTAAAGTCTTACGAGGATATGGGGTGCCGAATGTCACTCAAGATTCATTTTCTCCATTCCCACCTCAACTTCTTCCTGCCAAACCTTGTAGCAGTGAGTGATGACCATGAAGAAAAATTCCATTAAGACATTACGAAGATGGAGAGCAACTATCAAGGCAAATGGAACCCCGGCATGATGGGAGACTTCTGCTGGATGCTCTTGCGTGACATCCCGGAGGCAAAATACACCAGATCTTCTAAGAAAACACACTTTTGACTGTCTGTGGTACTATGAATTGTGTAATTGTGTCATCCAAGTATATTGATTCAATCAGTGTTCTTTATCTATCCTGTTTTATCTGTTATGAGCTGCTGCAACTCTTGAAATATGCACATATATTCTGTTTATACTAAAATGAGACTATCTAAAAGCCAGAAAACTAGAGGTGATAGAGCAAAACTATTTATAAATTTGAATTCAGCACACCCAAATTAAAAAAAAACACCTATCCCCATTCTTGCTTCAGACCAAAAATTTATTTTTGTAAACCAGTGTATTTTGAGGATATAAATAAATCTAAATAATTTAACTCAAGCAATTGATGATCAGAAGATTGTACATAATCAAAATGGATTCCTACTATTCCTTGGAAGAATGTGCTGATGAATCAGCCTTTAAGAGTTCAAGTTTGATATAAATTTGTAATTTTTGTCAGTTCTCACAGAATGACCAACTCCCCTATATCAGTTTGGTAGATTTTTTGTTATCTAATGGCAAATATAGCATAGCTGTGTTCTAAGAAAGAAAGAAATGGATTAAAGGTAAAATCAGAAAAATTGTTTGCATTCTAATTTCCTTTATTAATAAAATTCTTTTAATTAATCAACAAATGGCTGCCTAGTGTTTGAAAATATTGCAGATGATAATCTAGTATCTTGAGGGGAAGAAAAAAGTTTTCAACTTAAAATCAACTGCTTGATTGAAAAGGCTGAAAAGTGATTTCAAACTTAAAAGCTGCTACTTGTTTTGCTACCAGAAACTGTCAAAGTAAATCAATATATGGTTGACTGTGAAATTGATTGGCAGCTTAAACTGGGTTTACTTGAAGCATGAGACAATTTTAAAAGTTGTTTCTTATTCATTTTGATAAGACTAAATAAATAAATCACCTGATGGAAAATGCCACAAAATTCACAAAAGTGAATTAGTTTCCAGGAAACTTTACACACTTGAAACACTTTATTAAAAATAGACATTTTTTATGCTACAAATATTTTAAGTTCTTTAACTGAGGTAGCAGGGTTCATGGTTCAATTTCTGTCCTTGAATAACAAAAATCTCTACCTTTACTAATGACATTATGGTCTGAAATATAATTCATTGTTGATGAATTACAACATCAAAGCTATTTCTTAGTCAAATGGTATTTGTTTTAACAATATCTATAAAGTATTGGCAGATAAAAATTGATCTGATGTTAGGAGAGATTAAGAAAAAAAAAAGAGATTCTGTTGATTTGAACCAGAGAGGAACTTTTAACAGGCTTTAAACAAAAATTACTGACTATGATGAATAAATGATTTTCATTAAAATATCAGTTTTAATGAAAACAAAATAAAGCAGACTGCTATTTTTTTCTCACTGGTTTAAGTAGAATTTAAAAATTTTTACTAATAAATTTTGTTTAACAATATTAAACATTAAAAATAATTTATATTTAAAAGAAAAAAGATTTTCAGGTCCAATTTAACTACTGGTTCTTGGATTTCATATCTGGGAATTGTGTACAAATTGTCTTTTTCTCTCTTAAGAGAATGATTAACCAAAATAAATAAATAAAAATAAAAAAATTGAAAAATAAAATGAAATCAGGAAGGCAGGTGAATTGCACAAGCCTTTATGAAATTTTCTCCTCTTGGTAATGCATTTTAAGTGCCTCAGTTTTGCATACAAATCAAGAAACTTTTGTATTATCTTCATCACAAGTAAATGAAGAAAAGAAAAGTTCTGGTTATGATGACAGGCAACATGGTAAAAAAATTTATGAGGGCAATTCAAATAGGTTAACTTATATATATATATATTAATATTTGGCTAGAGTAGGCTAAACTTTTACCAATAAGAAAACATCATTTTCTTACAGAAATGAGATCCAGTTCAAGGTGAAAGCAAATGAACTAGAAACATTGGTTAAAGAGATGTACAAAGAAGATAATGATTTAAAAAGAAAAAAATATGTAAAAATATTGGCAAGAAAAATCAGACATAGCTTCACTGGGATAGAGTAAAGATTTCTATCATCAAAATAACAATGTTTTTTTTAACACAATTCAAACAATTTCATTACAAATCATAAGATACAGAAATAGTTTCAGTGCAAAAGTTTAGATGTAGTAACTCACAAAATATTTGTCTGTGTGTGTGACAGAGGAAGCCTAAAACTGCAGAGATACAAAATGAGTAAAGTTCTAACTTAAAGAATATATAACTTGAATGAAGCTAACAGCTTCATTAAAAGAGAAACCAAATATTTTCATAAGCAGTTACAGGTTATTGGGAGAAAAAGAATAGAAATTTGCCTGGAATCCTGGAGAGAACAGACAAATTAACAAGTTTCCATTCTCAAAATAAACAAATCCATTTCTTTTAAGGTTATCGTAAATGTGGGAATGTGAAGCAGCTTATTTGAGATCAAAAAGACAAGAACATAACCTTTCCTGCATCCTGTTCTTCTAGTAGTCATTGTCATCTTTGTCAATGCATATGCAAAAACATAAAAAAGAGGTAATCTAGTGCAATTACTGCCAGGAAAAATATCCAGGATTAAGTTAGAGTAGCAAAAAGCTTTTTTAGTGAATTAAACTAAAAAGAAATATTAAAAACTTTTATCAATAAAAATCAGATCACCCAACAAGTTTTATACAAATTTAAAAATTCAAGAACATGATAAAAAAAAATTTACTCAAGGAAGAGTAAGATTGTTATTGAAGAACTGAAATGAGAAAATTTTAGCAGCTTAATCTTCCAGAAAAATGGAGATTTATTCTATAGATATTTTTAATAATTAAGAGATATAATTAACAAAGTTGTCTTGATTATGTTGAGACTTAAGTAAAAAATGAAATATAGACAATATACAAAATAAACTTAAAATAATGAAATTCTATGAATCAAGATTATTGAAATCCTTCAAAATGTTTCCAACACCAGAAACTTATTTTTTATATCCATTTTGTATTATTTACTAAAGATTGTAGAATGACGATTGAAGAATTACAATATATAAACTAAAATTAGGATGAAATAAATCTGAGTAAAAAATGTTTAACACTTTACAATTCTGTAAGGAAAGTTTGAGTCAAAAAATCAAATTATCAAGCAAGAATTTTGCATGAATAAAACACTAATATACCTTATAAAAATGTTTTAAACTTTTATATAGACTAACTGAATCAGATGACAAGTTAAAAATATATTGTCCATGTTAGAATAGACACTTTCATGGTTAAAATACCACTTAATACTTTTAGGTCTTGTGGATTTTAAAAGTAATCAAAAATACTGAGAAATTCATATTTGGTGAAAGAGAGAAGATTTCAGTGAGATATTTCTGTGGTATTTTATAAAAATATGAATGGAAATAAATTTGACAAGACCTTCATTACTGAGAGTTGGGTTTAAGTCAAAATTTTTTTCCACCAAAATCACTTTAGCAAAAAGTTCTTATTATATTTCTTATACATACATATATGCAAGATGCATATTTTATAATATTGAGAATCTGAGCTAAACACAAGGAGTTTAATTGCTTTCTATGAATATTGAGTCATTCAAAAACTGAAATAATCACACCATCTTGAAAACAAGAAGATGTTTACATATTGTAGAATTTTGTATGACCAAGAAAATGATATATCAATAAATGCATCTTAAAGAATATTCTTTTATATTAAGTTTATCATTGCAGTTGCCATATCTGTCTCCAGCAGAGAAGCCAGGCCAGCTATGTGTTCTACAATCAACCATTTCAAGAGTTATTTCTGTGTATCAAAGTTAGCAAAGGAGACAATGTTTTTAAAGCAAGAATTCAAAGATCAAAAGCTCAAGAGTTTGGTATCAAAATGGTCATATTTTATATTCTCTTGATATCAAACCTCGGTTCCAAGTGAAAAAATCCCTGAGAAGACTGTTTAAGAGAAACTAGAGGTATTCATAGGCACTAGAGAGAGGATAAGAGTACAAACACTGACCATGACTTGTAAATATATAGTCTAACTTGGAAGTGAATAATTGATTAGAAGATTGTGTTTTTTAAATTTTTTTTATTTAACTTCCAATTTACCAAAGGAACAGTGCTATAAAGACAGGAAAGGCCATTGACAGTTGTTCTCATCATGAGATCAAATGATGTTGTCAACAGCCTAGAACAAGAAGAAGCCCACAGTACATGAAGTGTTCAAGTAGACAACTCTTAAATCATTAAGAACTGTCTAGATGTATCAATCCAACAAAATGAAACTGATGCAACATTTTATTGCCACCTCTCAAGGCAAGCTGAGGCTGTACATGTGTGCATGTGCGTTATGGCAGCATGGGGGGTATCATTATTATCATTATTATTATTATTATTATTATGTTAATCAGAAAAAAATGTTGATAATATTAATAAATAATTAGTATCAATAAATAAATTTAAGTTGTTTATAATTATCATTAAACAAAGTTATCTCTCTTGAGGTAACAAGACATTTAGAACATGGAAAAGTAGGGAAGTGATGTTGGGAACAAATGAATATAGGGATAGCCCGCTTTACTTTCATATCAATAGAAAGAAACTAAAGGCATCATGTGTGGAATCATTGATCTATTATAAAATATGCATTGGCTTCAGGGAAAGGTTTCCTTCATCCTAAGCAGTTGGTGAGAACAGAGTAGAATCTTATAAAGAAAAGAAAATTTATAGCAGATAACAGTTCACATCCGGTTTTTCCATAATTGATACAGAGTCATAAGCTTTTAAAAATGTTAAAGTTAGGTGTTCAAATCTTCAAATATGCTATATGATTAATGATTTCCATAAAGATCTACAGAAAAGTTCACATTGGCCAAAGAATATCATGATTAAAATCTGATATATTATAAAAATATTAGAAGTAACTATTTTCTTTTAATTTCCAATCAAGTTAAAATAGACACAAGGCCATTTTTAAGGTGAGATGCTATGCAGAAAACAAGCCTCTTGTAGCAGTGGATTTAAATAATTGCAAAAATTTCTGTGGCATTTCCTTTGTGGGGCAATAGACAAGGGAAGCCTCCTGAAATCCATCCATTAGCTTTTTTTCTGTGCCAGTTGCTTCACTTTTTTCTATTGTTAACATACTTCATATAACAAATTTATTGAAAGCATATCAATAAAAATATTCAAATAGTTCAGTGTAGTTTTTGTTATTAAAATAGCAACATGACAGATTCAGTTATTTCACTAATAATAACATGATAAAAGTGGAATAAGAAAACTGTTTAAATGTTCAGCCAATGAATTTGTCCTGGTCTTTCTATAATACAACTTACATAACAGATATAATCATCTTCAACAGAGTAGTCAGGATTTTTCTTTAGTTTTAACATTTTCAAAATTCAGCAATTGATTTTCTGAAAATTTTTGAGTGGTATTAGTAGTTACCTAAAACTATATGAAACAACTTTTAAATTATGTTTAGAAAATGACACAAGGATGCATTTTCTATCAGATCCAGACTCCACAGTTGAAATCTGAGTATACAATATTTATGTAACATATTTTGAAATTTCAGATAGATATTTTTGCAAATATTGGGATAAAATCAGTATCTTTTCCAGTGGTGTTTCATGAATTCTGATATGATATTTGAATTACATGTACTTTTCAGAAGTACAATATAAATAATACTGTGTGTATTAAAAACATCATTTTCATTCAAAAGAATACCAGAAATCTGCAGGCCTGTTTATTCATAAGCAAACTTATCACTTCTAATCTTTGTCTTTCATTTATGAATCATGCATTTAAATAAGCAAGATTACATTAAATAATTTCATTAAAAAATTTAAATTGGATAAATCCAAAAACAGATTAAGGTTTTGGATTTCTTTATTTAATGGCATATCAACCTTCATGGGTCATTCAATGCCAAAAGCCATCCTTGTAGAAGGACAGTAGTGGCACTCTTTAACCCTGAGCTGGGGGTGGGGATAAGAGGGTAAAAACAGACTTAGAGAAATGAATTTTAAATCCATATCATTAAAGAAATTTGAGATCATGGAAATCATTGAAATATTACAATTAATTTGGAACAGAGTTTCTTAATTTTAAAGAACAAAAATCATTGAGGTAACATTTCTCCTTCATATATATATATATATATATATATATACACACACACACACACACACACACACACACACACACACACACACACACACACACACATTCTCTTAAAATTTGGCATTTCACCTAAAAACATGATGACAAAATTTAAGTTGGGAAATACACTTTTAAGTTTTTATATAAATAGAAGAAATTTAGAAATACAAAAAACTTAAAAGTGCATTCCCCTAACTTTGTCATGTTTTTAGATGAAATGCCAAATTTCAATAGAATGTATGTCCATAATAATCAGAAAATTATTAGAGGTAGCACTTCCTCATTTAATGTTATATAAAGTTTACTGTGTCTAATCCAAAGAGAGATATTTACATTTCAGGTACCTACCTATTGTTATCAGGAGGCATTTGACACAAAAATAGCTTCCTTCTCTTTTTACTGAGTGTCATTAGATTTTACAAGCTTTAGTAACAAAGCATTAATTATAAGTAAATAAACCTCTAATATTAAACAATATTAAGTTAAATAATCAAATGATTCTAATTAGTAAAGGTTGTTAATTGTTTTCTTTAGATTCATACATTTTCCTTAATTTCAATGCAAATTGGTATAATAAAGTACTTGAAATTTCTCAAATAAAAACAGAGTCTAAATACATCTGCTACAGAATAAGAAATTAATGAATTATTCTGAATTAGCACACTACTCATCAAAAATATATATAGATAGACATTACATGTGATATATATGGATTACTTTTGTCCCATCACAGATTAGATTTTGGTAAAAAAAATATCAAAAGTTTTAAATTTTCAACACACAAAAATGGTTTTGGACACATAGTTATGGTGTTTAATAGGTCGGTTCTTAATAGTTTTAATAAATTTGATTAATAATTCATTTGGATGAAAGTTTCATCCAATTAATGTCAATGAATTAGGATTTGATGAGAAATCTACACACGGAAAAGTTATCATATTAAGAATACTTTGAGAACAAGACTGATTTTTTGACCTTTTGGGAACCTATTTTGTTGAATAGTTCAAAGAAAGTTAGAAATTATGATGACACAACTAAATATCACTCATATCAGGTTAATGACAGGTCTTAAATACAACTGTTTATTAATTAAAATCTAAGCAACAGATAATAACAAACTTTCTGAAAATCCTACTAAAAAGTCTTTTTCTTTTGAAATTTTGATAGAAATCATACCTGCTAAAAAATTTTGATAGAAATCATACCTGCTAAAATTTTGATAGAAATCATACCTGCTAAAAAATTTATAAACAATATTTTTGATGGAGAAGATATCTTAATTCTAGAAAATATTCTTTCAACAAACCAAAGTTTTTAGTCAATTTGTATTTTTGGATTTATATCAAACTAAGAAAGTTGAAAGAATTACCAGAATTTTGGATTTCTTCGAATCTAATGTCAATAGAATGATCTTAAAATGCTTTTAAATCTATATAACTTTACTCCACTTCATTCTAATATATTTTAAAATCTTTCTCTAAATATTTTGTAATGTATGAAAAGTTTGAAGTCTAGGATGGAAAAAATTAATTAAACATAAATTACCTATTTTGTTACATGTAATTTACACATTGTTTAGTAACAACTTTTCATAGTTTGATGAAGACTACAAGTGTTTTTTCCAAATTTTAAGATGCAAATTATTTTACAACTCATAATTTAATCCCAGAAAGTAAAATTATTTAAGATTTAGAGCATCAGAAATTTATGCATTAATGAGTTCTTACCATATTCTGAACTTCTTAAATGGAATTTAATAATAATATTGTAAAAGAGAAAACTATATATATATATATATATAAACTCTTCATTATAACAAAAGAATATTTGTAGGATTATCTGCTGGCTGAAAATTGTCTATAGCAAAACTAGAAGCTATTTTCTTGGAACTTTTGAGACTTTTAATTAATGCTAGTGTACTTTTAATTCAATTCACAATTGTTGATAAAACTTGATTATGAATCTCATCAACTGCATATAAAAAGAGGCAATGATATTTGAAAAGACTCAGTTACTTCATTGTACACAAATAATTTTCACTGAAAATGAATTCATTTAAATCAAACACCTGGGTGGATATATATATATATATATATATATATATATATATATATATATATATATATATATATATATATATATAAAATAAAACAAGAGTAGCCATGAAATAATCTTTTAATGCAGCTTGAGAAATTTATAACAAATCCAATATTTTTGAGAGAAGAAATTGATATTTAGTTGTTAAACATCTATAGAGATTTGATGCAACATGATAACAAATGAAATCAATGTGTTGTTTTAGCTGATAGAATATCATGTAATCTAAAGCTGAAATTATTAGACTATAACTTGTGATAGCATGTCATAACTTATTTTCCCTTAACAAATTTGACTTGGCTAAAAATTTTGGAGGTTCTGCTTTGGAATTTTTAAAATCTTTTCTCAAACTGTCAATTACTTTCTCTAACCTCGAACAAATAAAACATGAGAAATTTTCATCTTATTTTGAATGTAGGGAAAATGACTCATATTGATGGATAAATCAATATTTAAAGAAAAGTAATATTATGCTTCAAGATATATTTTTCATGTCTCACTGACATCTGTTCACTGGTGCTATTATTCATATTCTTATAACATAGCTTTAAATGTTTAAGGGAAACAAATTATCAAACTCTATTGGTAAAATTATAAGTTGGGATCAAAGGTCAGATAGGCAAAATATTGAATAATATAAAACATTGTACAGGGAAGTTAAAGAGATATCACAAATTTATTGAGAAAAAAAAGTGGCTTGAGACAAGCACATTGAATAATAGATTACACATATAACCCATTGCCTGATAAATCTGCTCCAAAAGATGATTCTGAGCTTCTAAAGTACTTTGTCCTACTGCTGTCAACCTCTGGGAGCTGAACTAAAACATTAGTTGTCCCAAGCTCCTAGAATAAAATCCCACCCCACTAGCACCCCCACATTCATGAGGCTTGTGACAAGTTATTGGCAACACATATCTCTTCAGTTTTTATTTACAAAAAAGAAATAGATGTAGAAAAAATGTATATTTGTTAATCCATTTTTTTAAAAACAATTCAGGGAATTCTTCAAAGGCAAAGCAGCCAGAAGTAGCCAGAAATTTGTCTGCATCCAATTGTCAGTTATACCTCAAAGTCCTATAAAAATAAGCAAAATTCTTTCTGGCTATTAATTTTGTACTTCACTCAACTCCTGTCATTTTTTTCATGCTTTATATTATGAGAACACAGATTTTAGTGAAATTTGTTATACTGTATTGTTTCAACAATACGACCTTCATGAATGTATAAAACATTTTTAGATATTTTATACATGCACAAATACAGAAACAAGATCTTGAAACAATTAAGCATAAAAGATTCTTTTCTATTTCACTGCTTTTCCAAAAAAAAAAGTTATCATTACATTAGTTGATGTGTAAATGAATACTATTTGATGTGGACAAAATTCTGAACAGTTTCTGCAACCCTTGACCAGAAGAGTTTTTTTTTTTAAATCATTTTTACAAGATAATATTTTTAACTGATGATTTAAAATTTTTTCTTTTTACTAAAAAAGAAAAAATTACTTTTCAAATTAAACAATTCTGAAATATTTTTGTTCATTTTATAACACCGGTTTCAAAAAAAAAAAAAAAAAAAAAAAAAAAGAAAAATTAAATAATTTTAATAAGTACCAGAATGAAGGGTGATTTCTTTTTTAGTAGAACCCTGCCCTTGCAGTTCAAAATTTCAAAATAAAAAAAAATCAATTGCATGAATATAAAATATTTCTTTTCAAATTTAAGACATCTCAAGGTGCCACCAATTGACAGAAAATGATTTTTTTTTGTTTTTTTTTAAAGAAAGCCTGGAAGTCATGAGGTAAAAGGTCAAACTGTACTTA
Source organism: Sepioteuthis lessoniana (assembly GCA_963585895.1). Taxonomy (NCBI): domain Eukaryota; kingdom Metazoa; phylum Mollusca; class Cephalopoda; order Myopsida; family Loliginidae; genus Sepioteuthis; species Sepioteuthis lessoniana. The sequence continues at coordinate 20,084,026 of OY757937.1, read as the reverse complement.
GAATTCATGTGAATTAGAATTATCCTTTTTTGTTTTGTTATTGATGTCAGTTGTTATTGGGTTTTTTTTGTTCTCTTTCAAAATGCCTCATTTCCCAACAACTCAAATATCTTTAATCTTTATCAAGACCAAATTAAAAATTGTGTCATGAGATAAGGGCCAATGTATTAAAAAAGAATTAATTTAATCCCACTCATCCCTAACACCCATCCCATAAATTCTAAAAGTTTCATTTGAAAAAAAAATTTCCTTAACAGTTTATTTGAAGTGTTTTCCATACTAAGTTTTCAGCTCTGTACAACAAATACTGACTTGAGACATTTAAAGTCTTCCATTGCTTAAAAAAGAAAACAATAAAAACCATCAGCAAATGTTATCATCAGTCTTGTCATTTTGGAAGAGGTAACTCAAGTTTGTCAAAGTATGTTTCTGCTTAAAGATTTTCTTATGTCACAAGGAAATTTTAAAACTTTTAACCCTGTTCAAAAGATTTAAAACTTCATTTATTATTATAATTATTTTTTTTTCTTAAATTATTTATCTCTCCATATTTGGATAAAAAAATTCCATTTGAAAATGGCCAGAGACAAAATGCAAGACAAATAGAGGAAGAGAGAAAGAAGGAGATTTCATTTTTAAGAAATTTATAAGATCTTTTTTGAAAAAACAAACAAAAAAAAAACAAAAAAAAAACCTTTTTTAAAATTTTTTACAAAATCACTTTTTTTTTAAATCTAAAAACTTTATTAGAAAGTAATTCACCCTCGTTACTTCAATCTTTTTTCTTGTGTCAAACACTTTTTTCTCTTCTAATTTTTCTCCTTTCTTTTCTCTCTCTCTCTTAATGGAAAAAATTCAATATTTTTCCATTTTTCAGGCCCCCACCCTCCCTATCAATTGAATGCAAATTCCAAATCTCAGTTCCGGTCTGAACTAATACTAAATTTCTGTAAGCTCTCAGTGTCAATGGCTGGACTCTGTGGTTTAAGTGCTTCATCTGAAACAGCAGTGGCCATTGGCTGATCCATATCAAAGGTCAGCTCATCTAAGAATGTATCCTGAATACCAGAAGCTGTTTCCTCAGAGTCAACACTTTCATGACTTGTAGTTGACCAGTTGCGTGACTTTCGATAGTTGAGGTGTGGTGGTACACCACCCTCACCACTGTCAACAAAAACAGGCATGATTTGTTGATTACTGTTTGATGTACTTGTGTGACTGCTGTTGCTCGGATGTTCCTCAAGGTCAGTGCTTTCACCACTGGCTGTTGACCAGAAGCGAGGCCGACCACTGCTACAACTACTGCGGTCAGCCTCTATGCCCTCTGATGATGAACCCCCACCAATGAAAGCTTGCTGCTTCTGTTGCTGACTGCTGTTGCTGCTGCCACCTCCATTGGTATGCTCCGAGTCAATGCTGTCTGCACTCGAAACAGAGCATGCACGAGCTGATTGGTCAGGTGAATCTGTTGCATCCCCACTTGACAGCGAACCTTTTGGAGTAGGAGTTGTACCAGCTGCAGTCGTATCTGGCTCTTCTTTGCCCTGAAAGGGAGGGTACTTCTTTTTTGAGGACCGCTTCAGGTGGATACGCATGTGTCGGGTAATCATGTCCCTTCGGCAGGCAGCGTAGGGACACTGTGGACATTTGTATGGCTTTTCCCCAGTGTGAGTTCTCTGATGTGTGTTCAGGTGGTCACTGCGGCTAAACACTTGGCCACAGATACGGCACTCATAAGGCTTGAGCCCTGTGTGCAAACGCATATGTCGGGTCAGCATATCGCTACGGGAGAAAGCACGGTGACACACCTTGCAATAGTGTACTTTGTTGTTGTCTCCCGTGCGCACCGTCTCCGTGGGGAGATGCTTGGCCATGTGTTTGGTCAAGTTGTCATACGAGGGAAACACCTGACCACAGACAGGACACAGGTACGTTATATCTGAGTCAGACAAAGCACGTCGTTCACGGGGATCCTCGCTACTCCCACTACTACTTAGAGGACTGTATGGGTGTCGGCTACCAGCGCCAGAAGAGGGAGGTTGGGATGGAGACAAGGGCAGTGGACTGCTTGGGTAAAATGCTCGAGGTGATACAGGGAGTCGTTTGAAATCGGATAAACCAGCAACCATTGAAGGTCGAGGTGGGAATGTGAAATGGTAACTGGGAGAACGTGGACTAGGTGAGACAATCTCTGGATCTGAATGAGTGCCTTCCAAAGGAGAAGGAAGGTTGAAATTGAATACATGTCCACCTTCAGGCACAGAGCAAAGAGGTGACCTTGGAGAGAGAAGGTGCTTTGAGTAAAAGGGTGGGGATCTAATGTATGATGAAGGAGACAATGAGTATGGTTCTGGTGGAGGGGGGCACATGATTTCAGATATTGACATGGGTGGGACTTTTGAAGGAGAGATATCATATGTTCGACTTGATAGGTCTAATGGCTCGCGTTGCAGTCCAGTAGAAGAGGAAGAAGAGGAAGAAGAGGAAGAGGAATTTGATGACTGCGGCTGTTCACCAGCCGAACCAAGTGAGTCTTTCTTTAACTTGGTGTCAGCAGTTGAAGATTTGTTATTGTTATCTTCTGGATTTTCAGCAGGCATGAACACATCATTATTATCCTTGGCATCACTTTCATTCATGTCCATTTGGCAGCCACCACTGTCATCTTCAATACTAGATAAATAGCGGGCCTGCAAAATCTTTTTGAAACTTGCATGTCGTGGTTTTGGCTTATCCTGCACTCGACTTCCATCATCGTCAATCCTCCATTGGACACCAGATTCTGTTCGATTAGGTGACCGATCAGAATCTGAAGACCTTGCTTCAATGCTTGCTGATTCTGATATTCCAATCCGAAGCATCTTGGGAGAGGTTTCTGCAGATATTCTGTCACGCCATTTGAAACGAGAAGGAGACTGTGGTGACAGGCCTTGGTAATCCTCCAGCTCATGTTCTTTAGCAGGTGAAGGTTCCCGACTGCTAGCTCCACCTCCGCTGTCTTCAGACACATCGCTAACATCTGAATAGGTGCAGCCATGCAAATAGCGCACAGGTGAGGGCAATGGCGATTTCGATTTGTAAGTTGGGCTTAGACTGGCACCAAGTCCTTGATGAGACTCTAAGAACTGTAGTTGTTTCTGCTGTTGTGTGGTGAGAGAATCTGGACATTCAGTCAACAGATCTCCAACCCTCCAAGGACGAAAGCAGCCAATGTCTGCAGTATATTCTAGACTTGGAGGAGGCTGCTGCCTATAAAGTGCTCGACTAATTTTAGGTTTTAAGTGTCCACTCGATTCTGTATTCGTATACTGAACTGACAGTTTGTTTGGCCCTACTATTTCTTGACCATTGTTTTTTGAGTTGGCACCAATCTTAGAGTCCTCGCTAGTCTGGCTACTACTACCATTTCCATTATTATTATTATTATTGTTGTTGTTATTATTATTATTATTATTGTTGTTGTTGTTGTTATTGCCCCTTCCCTGGTTGTTACTCTGATCAGATCTCTGTTCTCTGATGCCTTCAGTTGGAACAGTGACTGTCAGTGTTGACCCAGAGAAGGCCGGACTGCTCACATGCTCCCCACCAGCCTTGCCCATATTTCCAAGCATGGTGCTAGAGAGCATTCACGTTGTTGGTGGAGAATGAGGAGGAGAGTGGTGTGGATGGTGGTAGTGTAAAGATACTGCCAAAATAATGCATGTCATCAAGTGATTTGCAAATGAGCATGGTAACATCTCTTTTAGTCTGATTTTAACATTTCCATATGGACTTAAGACGCAGCTCAAGACAAAGGATTCATCTGAAAAATATCAAGAAGTAAATCAATCAAGAAATGTTCTTTTGGGAGGGGGTTTACAAATTACATGAAATAAAAAATTTTAGAATGTGTCATTCTCAACAATAACATGAAAATGCCAAAAATTGATTTTTTTTTCAGCTAATTTCTTTGCAAAACATCTTTGCTTATTTTTTAAAAACTTTAGAAATATTGACAAATTTGAAAAATTGTCATGTCCGATGAAAATTTTTATAATAGAGAAAGATATACACAAAAATGTTTAATCTTTTTGGTACCAATTACTTTTTAAGGTTCAAATGCAAATCTCTTAAACCCCATCTCCTTTGCTGTAGAGACAGGTAAGATCTATGATAAAAAGAAATCCTTTAGTACCTAAACAAAATATAAATTTTCCACTACTCAAGTATGTAATCTAAATACCTAATAGCAAGACTGGTGAAAGTACTGATTACTCATTGACAGATTTTTTAATATAGAAAATGCAAACAAACAAGCTCCTTTCTTGTCTGAATTTCTGAGATGAAGCATGATGATTTTTATCATTCAGAGTTTTCAGTCTACTGTCTTCATCTTTATTGTTATATTCACAACCTTTCGGATGATATGTCTTCCGGCCTTTTTCAGGTGTTTATCAAACTTGGGAGCCTACATGGAACTTTGAACCACATTCTTTATTTAATTCACAGGAGTTGCTTCTTCTGATCCCGTTAACTATAACTGGGTATAAGTGCTAAGTATTCCTGTATTGTTACTTGCCTGCCATCAGGACTGAATCTGTAACCTCCAGATGATTGTCTCTTTAGAAGTTTTGGGAACCAACGCCTATAACCGTTACAATAAAGATGAAGATAACCTCCAGATGATTGTCTCTTTATAAGCTTAGGGAACCAACACCTATAACTGTTACACTATGTGTCCAAGAGGACACAGCTTAACAATAAAGATGAAGGCAACAGTCTGAAAACCCTGAATGATGAAAAGCTCCTTTCTTGTCTGATTTTTTTCTCATCTCCAATTGTTCTTTCATTTCATAAAATGTGCAAAGATTTCCTTGGGTGAAGGATCATCATCATTATAGCTCAATGATTATTTTTAATCAAGAAAGTAATCCCATTTTTAATACGTTTTAATCATTGAGGTACTCTAGATTTCTCCAGGCATATATGAGAATTATTAACTAAGCCTAATCTTATACAAGGCCACAAATGTAAGAATCAAATACCCTAAAATAGTATGTAAGCTTTGCTAACCATTACTCTTGGCAGATTCATTTCAAGTGTAATTACTAATCTTTAAAACATTACAAACAAAAGTCTCTTACAGAGTTAGAACTAAGTCTTCTCTTCAACACAAGTAGAAATTCTCCTCAAATACAATGAAAGCATATTGACACTAAATTTGTTCAACATAGACATCTATTTTTGAGCAAAGAATGAAAAATTAAAAAAAGGTTAAAATTGCCACAAGATTTGAAGATACTGGAGAATAAACCAACCTAAACAGACAAATGTAACAATGTGAGAATCAATTTAAACTTCTTGTTCTTTTGAAAAATTTCATCACAATTCTTTATTCCTTTCCTAATATTTTTTATCATTTTCAGTTGATTTTTGTGCATATCAAAAAAAATCTTTAACATTTTTTTTGAAAATTAATCAGTAGGATTACTACAATTTTTGCAAAAATCATTCCTGAGAATTGAAAGTATAAAGAAAAATCAAACAATTTTAGAAATTTTCATCTCAGATTTTTATTATTTTTTACTTTATAATTCATCTGAGGATCATATCTAACCAGATGGGGCACATACATGTGTGCATTTATACAAAGAGAGGTATATACACATATTGTGTTATTATGTCTATTCTTGTAGAAAATGGAATTGATAACCCAAATTAAAATTCTGGATGAGACTGTTTGCATTTCACATAGTGCTAATACTCTTAGGAAAGGTATGAATGAAACAATTCTCTCTCCAGCTATAGGTAAAATAGTAGCATTTTTACTTTTGTTGTCTCAATTACTGAGTTCCTCAGGGCTATAATCACAAATGATAAATTTCACATATTTTCTTTAATCTTCATCTCATTGATGGTTAAAGAACAAAGATTCACAATAAAGTTCAGATTATATTAACTATTCATGCTATTCATAAAATAAACAATAAACTTATATATTATCAGTAGTTGCATGTCTATTTTTATAGTTATACCAAATATATAATAATATATCATAAGCATTGTTTTCTTGGTATATAAATACAAACAGTATCATTAAAAAACCCAACTTTTTAGTGAGCAAATTCAAGAGAAGATTAAAAGTTGCTTACCTTAAATGTTACTGGAAGAAAGTTAAAATGTTAAAGAAAAGTTGCCCACAGACAGAAGTGCTTGTCTTTGTATCAGTGTGTAGATACTAGTTACCTGCAAAAACAAAAGTAGAAATAGGAATTAAAACAAGAATAGATAAAAAAATTAATTACTGTATCTTACTATAATTCATCAAATATCTTCTTTTTTGTTCATCTCTCTCTCATTGCATACATCAAAGACAACTAAAGCTATAGCCAACAAATATTCTATAATTATTAATGTGACTCTGGAGCATATTCTAGTTTTCGAAAATTCCACATTTTCATTTTTTAGTGAGGGTTCAATTTACAAAATACACACTCCATCTACAAAGATGATAGAGCTTTCTATGATAACATGAGGGTTACACAGCTATGTCTGAGAGTGATCCCCCATCCTCATTTTAAAGATTTAAAACATGTAGTCTTGTCCAACAAATAGCTAGAATGAAGATTTACAACATTGGAGAAAAACTGATCAGGATCATTTGGAATAAATAAAACATACAACAAATTTATAATAAATCCAACAAGGAAAAAAAGGCAAAGATATGGATAAAATATTCAATTTAATTAGTTTATGGTAGCAAAGCTCATGGCACTCTAAAATGCCGTAAACATTTACATTTTTAGTGGGTTTCATTTGAAAAATGCTTATAAAATCACTATAAACCCATAAATTCCGGTCAAATCAAGCATCGAAGGAAAGAAAATTGATTTATCTACAAGTTTATCAAGGCTGTAAACAACCTTGATAAACTTGTAGATAAATCAATTTTATCAATGTGTATTATTCTTTAATGTGTATTGATGAGAGAAGAGAAAAATTGATGATTATTTGAACACCTGTTTTTTCACTTGCTAGTATACTTTGCTAATTCACAAAAGCTTACAGTAATGGAAATATGGTCAAATTTGACAGAAAAATAGAATAAAGAATGCCATTTAACAAAGGTTATCAACAGCTTAGATTGGTCAATTACTTTTGTCATAAGCCTTTTTCAAAGTTAAGCTTCTGTATAAGAGTAATTTTTCATAGTAAAAATTCTGTTCAATCACAAATCAATGAAATAGACTTATTAATTTTTCATGCATTTTTTATAAATTTATGTCCAATTTTAAAGTAATAAAATATTATACTAGATTAGAACGACTAACAAAACTAAATAAGAAGCTTATAAAAAGATTGCACTAATTCCAGTTTTATTTTTATTGATTTGTATGTAAAATTATATGTTGGATTCCTTTAATACATTTGATAATAAAACATTAGAAATCAATAATGCCTAGTAATTTTTTGTTTAAACCAGTATGCAATTAAATCCTTTTGTTAAACTTATTTGAAACAGACAAAAGATAATTGAAGACTAGAACAGTTAGGATGCTGGCTTTTCCAATCACTCCTGGCTTTCTTTGCTAAATTTTACTAATTTAACTAAATTTACAGTAAAGGATAAAATTACAATTAATGAATTTCTTTTAAAATTCATCAACAAGATTTTGATGATATCTATTAAAATAAAACCAAACAATTAGAAATTAATAATACTAAACAAATATTTATTAAAATCAAGTTTTCAAGATCAATATGTAAATTAGCCTTCACATTTACACAGTATACCACTATTTGGTTCTACACATAAATACAATTGCACGTTATTAGCATGCAGCCAAAGCCAACAGCATTAATTTGCTGTAAGCTTTGCAACCCTGCTTTTTAGCTGGGCCATCTGGCCTTCATGCTGGACAGGCATTGAATATTAATGGCAAACTCAAGGCCGAAAGGGCCCCGGCTTCAGCTGGGCCACATTTGGGTGGGTGAGCAGCATCAGTGACACCTTTGTCACCCTTGTATAGCACTGGACACCGTAGTCCAGTTTAAGCAATAATCAGGCATACATACCTGGATCCAAATTTGGGTCCATGACCAGCTAGGTTTATCAGGCCCACATTGCACTGAGTGGGTCAATGACCAGCATAGTCAAACAGAGCTTGAGCCTTGGCTCATGCCCAACGTTCCCCTCTCCTAACCCCCAATATAATCGATCTTCGGGTTATTGACCTTGTGTCAAGTCCTGTCTGGTGGGAGGCAGAGACAAATATTAGTATGGAGATAACGCCAACATTTTGGCTTTGAACCCTGGCTTTTTAGCTGGGCCATGTGGCATTTGTGTCAGATGGTGTATCTTATTATCAATGGCAGACTCGAGGCTGAGAGGCCCCAAGCTTTGGCTGAGCCACCTTCAGGTGGGTGAGTAGCATTATTGTCACCTTTGTATTACACTGGACCCTGTGGTCCAAATTAAGCTATAATCAAGCATCCGTGCCTAGATTCATGGTTGAGTCCATGTCCAGCGAGGCTCATCACACTCACATTGCACTAAGTGAGATGATGACCAGCCTAGTCCAGCAGGGTTTGAGCCTAGGCTTGTGCCTAATCCCCACTATAAGCTGACTTTTGGCTTACTGACCTTGTGACAAGTCCTATCTGGTGGTAGGCAAATAAAGTCAACATTTTGGCTTTGCACCCCAGCTTTTTAGCTTGGCTGTCTGGCATTTGTGACTGACGGTGTATCTCAGCTGAGCCACTTCTGGGTGAGGGTGTTGCGGAGCCGATAAATATGTCGACCCCGCAAATGAATTTATGTGAATGAGAACAGCCAAAGCAATATGAAGGAACAAAGGTGAGATAATGATAATTACAAATGACAATTTATTTCGTCGTATTTACAAGCGTGAATGTAAATGTCCGTGGCGGTTGTATGTGTTCGCAGCTGGGCGTTCGACGAGGGTCGCTGGCGTAGGTCGAGTCGTTGAGTACAGCTAGATGTTGGATGCTGGTAAGCTGAGGTCGGTCGAGTCGTTGAGTTCAGCTAGATGGTCGGTGCTGGTCGTTGAGTACAGCTAGATGGTCGGTGCTGGTCGTTGAGTACAGCTAGATGGTCGGTGCTGGTCGTTGAGTACAGCTAGATGGTCGGTGCTGGTCGTTGAGTACAGCTAGATGGTCGGTCGAGGTTGGTAGATCGATATCCCTGGTTGTGACGGTATGTTGGGTTAACCGGGGGTGTGTTGATCTGGTTTCTGGCTCGTACAGCGGGTCGTACGTGAGTCAGGTATTGCAGTGGTAGAACAGTCCGTAACAGCGAGTCGTTACGTGGACTGCGTGGTACCTTGCAGGAGCGTCGAGTTCGGTAGATCGACATCCTCGGTTATGACGATATGTTGGATTAACCGAGGGTGTGTTGATCTGGTTTCTGGCTCGTACAGCGGGTCGTACGTGAGCCAGTTGTTGCAGTGGTAGAACAGTCCGTAACAGCGAGTCGTTACGTGGACTGCGTGGTACCTTGCAAGAGCGTCGAGTTCGGTAGATCGACATCCTCGGTTATGATGATATGTTGGATTAACCGGGGGTGTGTCAACCTGGTTTCTGGCTCGTACAGCGGGTCGTACGTGAACCGGTTGTTGCAGTAGTAGAACAGTCCGTAACAGCGAGTCGTTACATGGACTGCGTTGTACCTTGCAAGAGCGTCGAGGTCGAGGCCTTGCTGGGCCCCCTAGCCGTGCGGACGTATCGGACGGGAACGAAAGCTTTGCCGTGTCAAAGCCGTGCGGACAATGGCTATGGCTAGTTTCGCGCCAAAGCCGTGCGGACAAGCTGACGGGAACGAAGGCTTTGTCGGGTCAAAGCCGTGCGGACAATGGCTATGGCTAGTTTCGCGCCAAAGCCGTGCGGACGAGCGGACGAGAGCGAAAGTTTTGTCGGGTCAAAGCCGTGCGGGCGAGCTGATGGGAACGAAGGCTTTGTCGGGTCAAAGCCGTGCGGGCGAGCGGACGGGAACGAAGGCTTTGTCGGGTCAAAGCCATACGGACGAGCGGACAGCAGCGAAGGGTTTGTCGGGTCAAAGCCGTGCGGACGAGCGGACAGCAGCGAAGGCTTTGTCGGGTCAAAGCCGAGCTGACGAGCGGACAGCAGCGAGGGCTTTGTCGGGTCGAAGCCGAGCTGACGAGCGGACAGAAGCGAAGGCTTTGTCGGGTCAAAGCCGAGCTGACGAGCGGACAGGCCAGGAGGCCGAGGCTAAGATGGGCGTTATCTTAGCGCTGCGCAGATAGCGAAGGAGTAGCTAAAGGCTGGACCGTGCCATTAGCGCTGCGCAGCTTATCGGACTATCGGAACCGAGTGAGAGTTAAGACCGGTTGGTCTTAGAATCCGTCTTCGTGTTTGCCGCCTGGCCGTCTACTTCGACTGATCATTACTGACCAGTCAGAGATGCTCTGACCCGCAGACAGAGACCTCTTATGGTCCTAAAAAGGACCTTTGTGCATACCTATGTAGGTGGGAGAAAGGCAGGTCTACCACGAGAAGGGGTGTCCTCGTGGTGTAATGGTTAAAGCGATGAACTGCGGAATCGTAGTACGCGAGTTCGTACTCCAGTCGCGCTATTACGTTCACTTTCGGGCAAATACCCTTGGGAAAGGTATGAACCCCCTTATTCTCCCTCCAGCTATGGGTAAATAGTAGGACGGACTAGGTTCTTCAGCCTTGGTTAGGCAACTAGTCTAGGAGAAGGAAAACTCTGAATTCAAAACCTGTTAAACTCCGCTTAAAAATTGACCTTGTGTCATATCCTGCCCGAGCGGAGGGGTTGGTAAATAGTACCACGAGAAGTGGGGCCAACGCCGTAAGTTAAGGTGAATGTGACCGCACAGAATGCGGGATTCCTCCTTAATGAGCTTCGCCAGGAGCGCGCCGTTTAAGCGTTGAAAAGGGCTTGCTGATATTACGAAGGTGCTGTGACACACAGCTCCAGCCGCGTGGATATAAAATTCTTTGATAAAAAATGAGTGTAGCCGTAAAGTATTTTCCTAACCTGCTATAGGCTGGCGACGACTATTAGTTCAAGTCTTATCAGGTAATTTTTGGCCGAAGTGTTTTGTGAATGTTATTAATTTTAATTCTCCCTTTTCTTTTAGCTATAACTAGATGTCAGGGTCGTTAGAAAGAAAAAGGGCTTAGTCAGTTCCGGTCGTACTCGGATATGATCGCCCTAACTCGGGCGTGTAACTTGATATGTTTAGGTTTATCAGCAGGTCGCGGCAAGGCCCTCTCCCTAGATAATTGATCGTCCATCAATTAGTAGTAATAATCGGTCCATAGTTTGCTAGGGAAAGCGACCTTCCTTCGGGGTCGGGTTTGCTGGCGTTGAAGTACTTTCGGCAGAAGATGTCGGACTCACTGCTGCCCTCCATTGCTCTGATTGTATTCACGTTCGGGGTCACCACTTGTTGCGGTGACGATAAGTTGAGGTCGGTCGAGTCGTTGAGTTCAGCTAGATGGTCGGTGCTGGTCGTTGAGTACAGCTAGATGGTCGGTGCTGGTCGTTGAGTACAGCTAGATGGTCGGTGCTGGTCGTTGAGTACAGCTAGATGGTCGATGCTGGTCGTTGAGTACAGCTAGATGGTCGGTGCTGGTCGTTGGGTACAGCTAGATGGTCGGTCGAGGTTGGTAGATCGATATCCCTGGTTGTGACGGTATGTTGGGTTAACCGGGGGTGTGTTGATCTGGTTTCTGTCTCGTACAGCGGGTCGTACGTGAGTCAGGTATTGCAGTGGTAGAACAGTCCGTAACAGCGAGTCGTTACGTGGACTGCGTGGTACCTTGCAGGAGCGTCGAGTTCGGTAGATCGACATCCTCGGTTATGACGATATGTTGGATTAACCGAGGGTGTGTTGATCTGGTTTCTGGCTCGTACAGCGGGTCGTACGTGAGCCAGTTGTTGCAGTGGTAGAACAGTCCGTAACAGCGAGTCGTTACGTGGATAGCGTGGTACCTTGCAAGAGCGTCGAGTTCAGTAGATCGACATCCTCGGTTATGACGATATGTTGGATTAACCGGGGGTGTGTCAACCTGGTTTCTGGCTCGTACAGCGGGTCGTACGTGAGCCGGTTGTTGCAGTGGTAGAACAGTCCGTAACAGCGAGTCGTTACGTGGACTGCGTTGTACCTTGCAAGAGCGTCGAGGTCGAGGAAAGGCTAGGGCCTTGCTGGGCCCCCTAGCCGTGCGGACGTATCGGATGGGAACGAAAGCTTTGCCGTGTCAAAGCCGTGCGGACAATGGCTATGGCTAGTTTCGCGCCAAAGCCATGCGGACGAGCTGACGGGAACGAAGGCTTTGTCGGGTCAAAGCCGTGCGGGCGAGCTGACAGGAACGAAGGCTTTGTCGGGTCAAAGCCGTGCGGACAATGGCTATGGCTAGTTTCGCGCCAAAGCCGTGCGGACGAGCGGACGAGAGCGAAAGCTTTGTCGGGTCAAAGCCGTGCGGGCGAGCTGACGGGAACGAAGGCTTTGTCGGGTCAAAGCCGTGCGGGCGAGCGGACGGGAACGAAGGCTTTGTCGGGTCAAAGCCATACGGACGAGCGGACAAGGGAACTACATTGATAGCATGGTATAGCACTGGTCCAACAGGTCCAGTTTAAGCTATAGTCTGGTATCTGTGCCTGGACTCATGGTTGAGTCCATGTCCAGCTAGGCTCATCAGGCTCATATTGAACTAAGTGAGCTGATGACCTACATAGACCAGCAAGACTCGAGCCTTGGCTTGTGCCTAATCTAACCCTCCCTTAATCCCCACTATAAGCTGACCTTCAGGTCATTGAACTTGTGTCAAAGTTCTGTCTGGTAGGAAGTAGAGACAAATAAAAGTCCCCGGCTTTGGCTGGGATACCTCTAGGTGGGCGAGCTGCATTGATAGCATTGTAAAGCATTGTATAGCACTGGACCCCTTAGTCCAGTTTAAGCTATAATCTGGCATCCGTGCCTGGACACAAATTGACTGAGTCCATATCCTGCTAGGCTCACATTGCACTAAGAGAGCCGATGACCAGCTTTGTCCAGCTGCAGGCTTATCTGGTTTAAATTGCACTAAGTGAGCCAGTGACCAGCATAGACCAGCAGGGTTTGAGCATCAGCTCATGCCTGACCTCCCTTAACCCCCCACTATAAGCCGATCTTTGGGTCATTGACTTTGTGTGAAGTCCTGTCTGTTGGGAGGTAGAGACAAATAAAAGATAAGGTCTTTTTCCAGGGTTCATTGCTATTTTTTAGCAGGGTGGGGGAGGTTCCAGTTTAAGATGTTTTCACCAGTGCCAGCATTGACAAACACTTGCATGTTGCTTTGACTTTGTCCATTTCCTGGCTTCTTTGTCTTTTCTCACTTCCTTTTGTCCCATTTGTGGACACTCTAAGCCTCTGTTGAGTAATTTCCTGAAGATGACGCTTTTTGGGTCTTCAGACTTCTTTTTTAACTATTCCTTTTTTTCAGGCATCAAGGCCCCCATTGAGTTTCAAACAATTTTTGATTGAAGGATGGACAAGAAGTCAGACAGCCAAAGGATCCAGGAGCCGAATTAGTTTGGATCAAGAGACTGTGGTACTTGCCAAGTTTGGTTGTTTGTTCAAAGAAACTTCCCAGGAGGAAGAACAATTGGTAGCTGGGGCCACCTGCTTTACTCAAGAAGGTGTGTTAAGGAGTGAGGCCACTATGTTGGCCAAGAAAGCAAAGAGGCTACCCAATCAGCCCTGGAAGGTATGTCAAGGAAACACGGCCTCTCAAGTCGCACAGGATGCTGTGTTGAGGGGCCTCCTATGAAGGCATGTCAGGGATACTGGGCTCTGATTAGGCCCAGGTCAGCATGTCGGAGAGAGTGGCCTCCCAACAGTACTTTAAGAGTACTACCATTCTGCCTATCTCCAAGGTGACAACAGCATGGAATCCTGAATCATGTTGTTCATCCTTATGTAGATTAAGACCAAGAGGTTGGTTGGTCTGAAGTGAGAGACTTTCAAAGAGCTTCTCTGGTCAAGTGGAGTCAAGTACTTCTGCTGGAGGAGTTTTACTACATAGACCATCCTGCTTCCAGAAGAAGAAGATGCAGTGAGGCTGTCCACAAAGAACAAATGCTACCAACAGCAACTGGAGTATCTGGGGTTCAGGAGGATAAAAGTGATAATTTTCAATCTCTCCACAGATCTGATGGTCAAGGTTCTTGCATCCTGCCTCAGTTTTTATGTGGACATTGACGAAATGACTCCTCTGAGTAGAAATACAAGGGCACAATATGCTTCCTGACAGAAGGGTTTGCTGTGATTCCAGATACTCTGTTCTGTATTCAGCAGCCAACAGTAGTTGTGGATAGCAAATTGCCTCACTGCTGGGTCTGCTGACAGCAGAGGCACTTAATGTGGGCCTATCCAAAGAAGGCATCAAATAGCCAAGAACGAGCTGACCAGAACATGTGCAATCAACAGACACTGGCAAGAGACCAGCTATTTCAACTACAGCTAAAGGGTAGGGGTGGATGGAGGTGGTGAAAAATATCAAAAAGCTCCCTCTGCTGAGGCCACCTCCAACTCCCCCAACAAGACTGAGGATCAAAGAAAAGCAGGGTAGGTGCAGACCAGGGCAGTGAGAAAAGAGCCAATAGCAACCTCTGTCAAAACTGCTTCTGACTTTTCTAGCAAGGACAGGAAAAAACAGGAGAGGAGTAGACCAAGCCAGTGAAAAGGGGGCAAAAGGCTCCCACAGCTGAGGCTGTTTCTGACACCCCTAGCAAGGTCATAGAAGAAAGAAAAACAGAGGAGGGGGAAACTGAGGCTGTAAAAAGGAAGCAAAAGCTCCATCTGCCAAGGCCATCTAGAAACCTGTGAGAGACACCAAGAGAGGAGTGGACCGAGGTGGTAAAAAGAGGCCAAAAAGTCCCTACCACCTCTACCTCCCCAACAAAGGTCAGTTAGAAAATATGGACTGCATTCCCTCTGTCTCTTCTAAAAGAAGTCATGCGGGTGAGGAGAAAAAAACAGGAAAAGTCTGAAGCCCTACCCAATTCTTCTAAAAAAAATGAAACTACATGCGCTACCAATATTAACATACGTACCTAAACCCCTGAAAAACTCATCCAGCCCCCAAACCTACATACACCCCTTCCCTCCAATAACTCCATTGCAATCAGCTAACCCCCTCACTCTCTGAAGACAAAAGGGAAGAAAGAATAAAAGAGAAAATGTCCACGAGATTTCTATCTTTTTCTCCTTCCTGAGTAAAAAAGAAAAAAGATAATAGCAAAAAACTCAAAGAGAAAAAAAATTCAAAGAGAAACTGGTAAAGACCTCTTCCACCAGCTGAAAAGATCATTGATGCCCCTTTGAAGACAATCAATGGTGAGAGAGAAAAATGTAGAGAACCCATTGAACTTTAAGGATGCATCCATAGTGGCCACTTTTATCTGCTTGGCTGGGGCTGTACCTCCAAGGCATGGCATTTACTTGAAAAAGCCCAGAGAAACATCTCTTCACAGCGCAATTGGACGCATAACCTGTAACACCCAGAGCTTATAACTTTTCACAGCAACATCAACCACAACAAATCAGCCCTCATCACTTGCAAATACATGATTGACCTCCGCTTCTCTGCTGAGTGACAACTGAACTTGGAATTGGATCCCTAGGATATGCTGTTTGGCCCAATAACTTGTGGCGAACACTGACTAGGAGGTAAGTGATCCAGGACTCTAAACCTTGCTAGTATAAATTTGAGGAGACTCAGGAATTGAGGCAATGCTGCATGAACTCTTGAACCTTGATGTGAATGTAGCTGTGGTGCAAGAGACTCACTTCATTTGCATGGAAGATAACAATGTGCTCGAGAACTATGTTATTCTATCAGCATTTAGCAAATGCAACAGCACTAGGATCTTTCTGCAAATTGGACACAGCTTCAAAGTGGAGGTCATTCTTGTATTTGCAAATGACAAAAGCTGGCTTGTTGTGGCTGATGTTGCTGTGAAAAGTTACAAGTTCTGAGTGTTGTGGTTTATGCACCCAATCTCACTGTGGAGAGAGAGGTTCCATTTTATTCAGCAGTTGAAGCTATTTTTCATGAGCCCAGAATTATACTGTGAAGGGAACATGGATCTAAAACAATCTACACGTGGTTCGCAAGATCATAGAGTGGTCAGATGACACTGAAATTGAGTTGATCAATTTGGATAGGTCGGATCATTGATTTTTAGTGATGATTTTTGACACTGCAGGATTCAAACCGGAGTTCTGCAAATGGATTAGCACTCTGAGCCAATCCTTGATGACAGTGATACATGTGAATGGAAAGCACTTGAGGTCATTTTTGATCAAATGGTCCATCTAGCAAGGTTGACTTCTGTCTCCCCTTCTCTATGGCTTTGCTTTGGAGCCTCTGCTCTTCATAGGAAGGGAGGAATTATTCAGTCATGCATAGAATCTCATTCACTGTCTTGAGGCAAAGATGTCTCCATACACCGCTGATATCACTGTATCTGTATCCCACTTCTCAAATATAGTTGAGGTACAGCAGGTGCTTACAAGATATGAGAAGATATCATGGGCCAAAATGAATGTCAGAAAGAGTGAAAGTTTGCAGTTAGGTGCCTGGAGAGGTGGCATTCTTCTACCAAGACCTTTCTTCTGGAGTGATGGGCCTATCTGTACCCTCAAAGTATAGTTCAGTCCTGAACTGGACAGAAACTGGTTGGAAATACTGGCAAAGGTACAAGGGCAGATTGGAGGTGTGCACTGTGTAATCTTCTTCCTGATCTTTTACTAGTTGTCTGTACTTCCTTTGCCGATGGACTGGTGGTTGGCACTGGAATGATCTCTCTTCTCACTTCTGTGGAAGGGTGGTAAGTCAATGGTTTGCAGGCAGGTCTGTTGCCAGTGTTCTTGTAATGGAGGATTAGGGATGCCAAACTTGGAAAATCACAAGTTTGCTGAAAGACTGGTATTCTTAAGATGATCGTTGATGTGAGATACAGTTTGAAAACATAAAGTTAGAGCCATCTTTTCTAATCTGAAATCTCACCCTGAGGCTGAGAGCTAATGTAGGCTGAGAAGCACTATATTTCCAGGAGTGTAGAAAGGCTCTTTATAAGCTTTCTCTGTCCAGTGACCTTTCATAGCCTCAAAAGGCACACTGTTGGGTTTTAGTGGAGAGTACTGTTTAGGATCTGTTTGAAGAGTGACTTGGCTTGTTGCTGGAGGAGATTAACTCCCAATGGAATTGAGCACCAGAGTTCTTACTCACCAGTTCTTACTCACTCAGAATGCATTACCCTTTGCTGATTTGACCTTCAAAGAGGGCTGGGCAAACATGCCTGATTGCATCTGCTGCAGCTGGGGATTACAGGAAATGACTGAACATGCCTTCTACCACTGCATTGGGTCTACATTGGAGAGGTGACAGCCCACATTGATCCTAAACAATTAGCACTGCTCAATGCTGGTTATGTTGTGAACAATTTTGACAGGTGTGAAATAGTTATATACAGAAATACTTTTTGATTTATTAATACATTCCAAATTAACTCACAAGCAAAGTCAATAAATAAACAAACAAATAAAACACAACAAACATACATTTCAAAAGTTGGATGTTGTCTAGATGATGGTCAAAATTGAAATGAATAAAACACATCACTGCACAGGTAGGCTCTGAGCATCCATCCAGTTAAAACATAACTTTATATTTAAAATTTAAAAGATCCTTTTTTTTTCACCCAATCAGCAACTTTCCCTTCCAAAGTTTTTTGGGCTGAGTTGATCCAAACGCGACTATTTCTAAAAGTTAAAAAAGGCAGTCGGCTCCGAGACTTTGAGAAAGAAGATTGTCAAGCATTGCATTTGGACAAGGAGAAAGAACCAGACCCCCTACTAATCAAGCCTGCATTCCAACACTACCACAGACAGCTTATAGCTTACCGACCCACATTACACACCGTGCTACAATACCAAACCAGCCATTTAACAATTTACACTCACTTTACTCCTGGTGGGAGAAGGCCCATATCTCTCCTGATATACCAACTTTTATTTATTTAAAATAAATGAAATTAAATCCATTCCTCTTGTCCATTGTCTCTTGAAACCACATGCTTATTTATAACAAAATGAAGGGTGTTTCTCTCAATCCTGGTCATAGTCTGACTAGTGATTTGGATGACAACAGAAGAAATTGTATGATGGTGTACATTTTTCTCATTACAATTTGATCTGATCTGTTTCTTTAAGCATCAGCTTAGGGTTTAAATTAGATGTGATAAAAAAGATATAAAATTCAATAAAAGATAGGTGGAAGCAACAAGCCTGGTGGTAAGAAAAGGAGCAATGTTGGAGTCATCCTTCCCTCATCTTTCTGCTCATGGTTGCAACAGTCTGGGTTCAGTATGATTGTGATATGGCCCTGTCATTTAGATTAGAGTTCCAGAATTCCCATGAGTTCAATTTATTAACACCCTCTTTCTCACAGTCCTCATAATCATCTATTGCTTTTTTCATCATGGACATATATGTTTACCACTGTTTTCATTCTGCCATCCCAAACTCACCCACCCAGTTTATTTTTGCACAGACCCACTCTCATGTAGAGGTTGTTTTTGGTTTTTGTGTACAAAAAAATAGCCGGCAATGTGATCTAGATGGGAGTACAGGAAGCAACAAACTGATCTAGTAGTTTTGTACAGTTCTTTTTTCTTTGTTTTTTTTTGTATCCTCCACTCCTATATTTTTAATCTAAAATACATTTGTCTTTTGCATTGTACATAGTATTTCTCATTGTATATAGACATTTTTGTTTTAACATTTTCACCTACTAGCATTTCTTCATTCCAGATTTTTATCCAGCATTTTTTCTCAAGTAGGTCTCACGCAGAGTAATTGTAGTATTTTGGTAAATGTAGTATGGTTGAATTGAATGGCTGTGATTATTGTACAGTATGGTTGGGCCAGTGAATGTGGCTAACTAGGATTTTTCAGAATAGCATGACTAGCAAGAACAGCAGAAGACCACTCTCCTTCCCACACCCTCACCATATAAAAGTTAATGTTCTTACTGTTCTTATAAGTCCCAAAAATTCATTCTGAACTGTCCAGCAGGACACATAGCGTAACAGTTATAGGCGTTGGTTCCCTAAGCTTCTAAGGAGACAATCATCTGGAGGTTGCAGATTCAATCCTGACTGCAGGTAAGTAACAATACAGGAATACTTAACACTTGTACCCAGTTATGGCAAACAGAATCAGAAAAGACAACCCCCGTGGATTCAATAAATGATGTAGTTCGAAGTTCTGTGAAGAATCCCGAGTTCAACAAACACCTCAAGAAGGCTGGAGAACATATCGGCCGAAACGTTGTGGAAATAACAATAAAGATGAAGACAATAGTCCGAAAACACTCAATGATAAAAATCATCAAGCTTTGTCTCAGAAATTTAACAAATAGCTATTTTAATATTAGAAGAAATTTCAATTTTAAATCCTAAGAATTTAAAAGCTCTTATAATCTTTTTCTGTATACCAGAACATTTAAGATCATCATTATTGGGGATGTATTTTTATACATCCCCAATAATGATGATCCTAAATGTTCTACCGTCATCATGGTATAATCTGATTTGTATAGGGTCAACGATTCTACAAAGGGTATTTAATATATATAAACCCACAAGATCTGCTATCTGAGCTGAATGATATCCAACTATAGGAACATCAAAATTATCTCAGCCAGTTTTTATTCAAGTAGAATCATTATTCTTAAGTACAGTTTTCCTACATGCCAATATTATTTGGTCCATCTGTTATTTCTACATAGATTTTTGCATAGTGAATACTATCAATTAAAACTTTTTTAGAAATAGAAGGATAAAAATCAATTACGTCAAACTGAATAAAAGTGACCTTACTCTTATTTCTAATATTTCTAAATCATTCGATTGTATCAGTTGAATTCTTCCAAAGATTATTATGTGTAGTTCTTTGTATATTAAGCAAAATATTTTGAATAATATTTTTTGAGATTATCCCTAACTCAGTTTTAGAGGGATTTATTAACCTAGAGCTGCTAAATTTTAACAGGATGGGAAAAATTTATTATCTTAATGTGACCGATTGTTGGTATTTTTGAAGAGAATATATGTATTTATATATATATATATATATATATATATATAATTTTTTTCATTTAACATGTGATGAGGGTCACCTGAAATAAATCTATAATGACACCAAAAAAGTGAATATATATATATATATATATATATATATATATATATATATATATATAAAAGATTCAATGAAAAAAATTGTGAATAAAGGGAGGTAAGTAAAAATATTGAAGAGCCACCGTAATCACGCCCACAATTGACAGTGAAATTACTATAATCAGTCATAGTAGGGAATGATTAAAATTTAAAACCAAAGGTATAATCAGTTGGATGCACATTTTCTTGAATTATACATTAAAAAAGCATTTTTTTCAATAATAAAAAATAAACCTAACAAAAAAACAGCAAATCTAGTGAAATTGTAAAGAAATTCTAATCAGAAAAAAAATATTACACAAACAAAAAAAATTGTCTATTTAAATCAATTCGACCTAGAATTAATCTTATTCATTTTTAGTCCGATTCATCAAAATCATTTTTTCTTCGTAATACTTTAAGAAAAACAAACGGAAAAGCTAGTTCATATCTAATTTAAATGTGTGTAAATATATCAACCAGTAAAGAAATTCTTTTTGTTAAAATACATTGAACAAATTCATGAATTAAATCATAAACATTTCTCAAACAAAAAGAAAACTTTTAATAATGTAAAATTTAATTCATTAACGATTTGTATTTTCATTGATCGAAAATTAACAATAGTCTTTAAAATTATCGTTTTTCCATATATTTCGATTAAACTTTGATATTTAATTATTTTAAAATGTGAATTTGAAATAAAAGAAAATGAATAGTCCTACCTACAGTTTCGTAGAGTTTTTTTTTCTGGATAAAAAAGAAATTAGAGTGACAAAATAGAATTTAGCGCTCAGCGGTAATCAAGGGAAAAAACTCTGAACTAAGAAAGGACTAACCAATTTGTTAAGAGTTACTCCCCTTGCCAATCCTCGTTAAAAGCCTTGTATTAATTACGAATCTTAAGTAATTTCATTTAAAATGACGCGTAAATTATATAAAAAGGTAAAATTATAAGAGTATCAACCAAAGCACAAAATTACCTTATGATATAGTGCAATATTCATATGAGGTCACTCGTCAGAACTTATAAAGAGAATGAAAAAAAATTGGCTATTTTAAAATCACTAAGATTTTTTAAAAAACAACAACAAAAACTAATCATCAAACAATCTCCAAAGAGAACAGAAAACAAAAATCGATAACATTATCAACATCTGTAAATAATTTATTTGGTTTCATCTGCCACAAATTTATTCGGTTTCATTTGCCACAAATTTTCATTAAAAAAAGAAAAAGAATTCTTATATGTTCAGTGTATAATGAATTTGTGGCAGATATCTTGAGAATGAAGGAAAATGAAACAAGCAGATATCATGCCAGATTAGAACTATTGCCAAGAAAAGTCTGTTAATTAATTAACTTGGAAAACAAAGCTCATTTGGGTACAAAATAATATAAATGTTCATTTTATTATCCTAATAGTTTAATATACATTTTTAATTGCTATTTTTCCTTCTCTAATATTTATTTCTGATATTGTTATGAATATAAAACTAAAATTATTGACTCCATTTAAGTTCTTACAGTTCATAATTCACTAACACTGTTATCAATATTGATGGGATTATTTATGTTTGGATCAACACTTCTACCTAAGTAGTATCTGTACCTATGCAAATCACAGATACCTTAAAAATTTAAGCTATCAAAGTCAAATATATAAGATTAAAAAAAATGAAAATTATAATTATGATAACACAGTTTCAAATTGAAAAATTTGAACTTTTGATTAATTACAATATCACAAATATAAACCCATATTATCATAATTTCTCTTTGAAAAGTATTGTGACAAGGTTGCTAATAGATTGAAAAATGTTCTATATCCATGCGAGCCATTAGAAAAACAGACCAGCAACTGGCTACCAATATCTCATGTTACAAGATAATTTCTCATTACTCAATAGTGAGACCAGCTTGTGCGACTTATAAACATTTAGAGATATTTCCTGTTATATTATGAGATTGTTTTGTGTATAAAATCATACATTCATGTAAATTTGGAAATATATTTATTTTTAAGTAATCAATATTTCATTAAAAAAAGAAACTGCACTCTCTTTAAGAAAGTGTAGTTTTTTTTAATGCATTCATATCTTTAGAACAGAGTATATACATACACACAGAGGCAAATATATAAAAATTGGAAAAGATTAGTTCAGCTAGTAAAAGCCACTTTCGAGTAAATGTCTTTAGAAAAAAAAAATGAATCCAACTTTTCTGGTAATTTTAGTCATAGCCTTGTCATCATGATAAGATTGGTGAGATGAGGATGAAAAATGCACCATCCTTCAGAATTAGATTTCCAGAAAAATGCCTGCTATATTTGTAGTTATACAAAGGCCAAAGAAAAAGTGAGAAAGAAAGAGACAAAGTGTCAATGTTATTATTTTTTTAAACAAGTACAAATCTAAAACAAGTGAACATTTTTATCTTTATTATAAAGCAAACACCAAAAGACATGGAAAGTGGAAAATGTGAGTTAGTAAAAGAGAGTCCATTGTAGTACAAAGAGGAGTATGTAAAAGGTCAGGGATGGTGATGAGATAGTGTGGAATGAAAATGATGGGGGTGATCACTGCAATTATTATTATTTTTTCTTTAATAATGATAATAATGATGATAGATGAGATGAAGCAGGAAGAGCAATGAATCAGAAAAAAATACTGGTTAGAGACACAGACAACAAAACTCATCACTGCTATATAAACAGAAAGGAGATGTTAGCATGTTATTGGATAATGATGATGATAGTTCACAAGATGAGATCAAGGGTCAGCCCATTTCAAGCACTTTCATGTGGATAATTTGTCACTTTAATTGAGAGTAGACCTGGAAGTCAGTTTATGTCACATGTAGAAAAACTTATGGTAAAGAAATAAGGAGAGAGAGAGAGAATAAAAAGATGAAAGTAGAAGTGGGAGAGAGTAAGTAGGGGTAAGAGAGGAAAAGAATAAATGATTCGGGGAAGACAGAAAGCAGAAGAGAAAGGAAAGAGTAAACAAAATAAGGTCAAGGAAGAACAGAAAATAAGGTCTTTTAAGAACAGAAAATTTTGATGCATAAAAACAAACAAAAAATCCAAATTTATCCTAATTAACTTAGGATTCTTTTGAATAAAATCATTTGGGTAGAGTTTGATTATTGATATCACACACACACGCACGCACACGCACGCACGCATACGCACGCACGCACACACACACACACACACACACACACACACACACACACACACACACACACATGTACATTAGTCAAATAAAGTCTCCATTTTATACAGCAAACATTTTTAAAAAAATAATCTCCTTAGTCAATGAACTTTACCCAGTGCTTCTCCATTTACCAAATAGATTGAAGATTTTGTGGCAAAAATTTTAACTCAAAATTCAGCTAATAACTGTGTCAAGCTTTCTGGTCTACTTTATTATATCTCTTTATTTCTTTATTATATTATACTTATTATATTAGTGAAATTTCATCTCTTTAGAGTTATAACAAATCCTTTTTGAGATAATAGTAACAAGTCTCTTAGTTGCTTTGTTTTTACATAACTCCAGAATTGGAATGAGTCAAAAACCAAAATGGTGAAAATGGTATTCACAATAACCAAGTAGAATTTCAAAGCATTTTAAACTGTTTTCAATGTTCTTTCTAGTTGACCAACTTGTATACAGAATCAGATTATAATCACTTTGAAACCTGAGTCCTTTGATTTTCAGATAATCTCTACCTGAACTCACAACCCCCTCCTCACTAAAAAAAGAAAAAACAAAACCAAACACCACATTCGAACTTTTTTCCTGAGTACAGATATCTTTCTTTAAAGCTATCCCATCATTCCATTAAAAGTAAGGCTGTGAATGGAAATGGTCACTATACTAAGCCCTTTGTTATTAATGTCTGAAGTAGTCTTCCTAAGCTCAAATTATTGGGCTTACAGCAAAACAGCACTTTGCCTGAAATATTTGGTTTATGGATTCAAACAAATTATGTCGAGGTTTTTGGTGTTTTATTTTTAAAACTATTGATAAGCAGTGGATATTTTCTAACCCCTATATACCGTAAAGGCAATGTATACTTTTATTCAATAAATGTTTTAAACCTTTGTTTTAAAAATTTTTTATCAAACTAATAATTTTTTTCATGACCTCTTAGCCTCACAGAGGAGACTAAATGGGAGAAACATAAAATTTAAAAATACCCTTTGTCCCATGAGTGAAATTTTAAGGCTATTTAAAAGATTCTGAATTATCAGTAAATGTGTCTTTCATCTGAGGAAGAATTAGAGTAGAACAACCAAAATATATTAAAATCAACAAAAATAATCGTATTAATACTAAATTGCTATGTCAAAAGTAAGTGTTACATAATGTAAAATTTGGGTATCACTTCATCTGCTTTTATCACTGAAATTGTGCCAAAATCAATCCATGTTACATTCAACAAGAATAACCACTGAACGATTTCCCTTAATCCTTAGGGCATTCTGCACTTTAAGGCAGGAGGCCATCCTCTATCTGGGTGCCTGAATTTGCACTCCCAACATTCTGGCTCTTCATGCTATGTGCAAACCAATAAATTAATACAGAGCATGCATCCTGGATCTCTTACAAATGGCGGCTTTGCATACCATGTACTGTGGACGATTTTAATTAGGTGAGTGTGAATGTCTTTTGTTACACTCCACCCTGATTGTATGATCATGTAAGTGACAGTGAGGGGCTTGTCATTTCACTCTTTCACTTTTTCGCAGGGGGACAGTCACATCTTCCTCCCAGGCTGAGGTCCGAATCATAGTCCACGGGATAAGGGAGACTGATTAAGGCCAGTCCTATCTCTTCCTTGCTCTCAAATGGAGTGTTACTGCTGCTTGCACTGGAGCTTGGTTCTTGCCATTCATTACTCTCTGATGTTGAGTTGTGTCACTGCCATCGTTCACTGGTGGTAATGAACTGAACACAAATCTCCCACATGCTGAGGCTGTTGATGATTACTGTCTGTGGGCTAGTTATCCCAGTGATGCAACCTGCCACACATTTTGATGTGCACTGTCAAGGTGGATTTTTTACCCAGATTGTGTCTCTCTCTTTGTACCAGGCTAACATCACCTGATCAAGTGGGGGCATAACGTCAATTCCTTTTACTTGAATCTTGTATGAATGCAGCTGATTGGTGGGCAGAGAAGAGGACATGTCATCTTTGGGTGTGATTTTATACCAATATATGGCTACCATAATAGGTCAACCCTTCTGTGCAGCAATTCTTTTACTGTCTGATAAGATCTGTTGATAATACCATTTGTAGCTGGCTGGTATGCACAGTGCAGGTGGAATCAGACACCCCATTCATCCACAAACTGTCTTAATTGCTGACAGCAGAAAGCAGTGTCCTTATTGGCCAGGAGCTCCACTGGGGCATTATGTTTGAAAAACACAGACTCCAATTGCAGGATAATGTGTGCAGTGTCTTGCCAGACTAGCAGCTGCCTGATTGAAAACTGCTATCAATCAGAGTCAAAAAGTGGCAACTGTTGTAGTGTGTGATGTCCATGCCAAGCCAGCACCAAGTTTCATGCACACTGAGCACTCCCTTCTGTGATTGCATCAGAGCTTGAGTCTATTGACTGGCACTCCAAACAACCAATCTCACTGCTGCTTTTGACATGGACAAATTTATTCTACAACAAAATATAATGTCCGCTTAACTCCAGAGTGCTTGCTGTGTCAATGAATCTTGGTTAGCTGTGTAGGGCTCAGGTTTCATACAGCAAAAGCATATACAAGCTGAATAGGCCCGATTTCCTTCATATCATTGAGCCATCTCTTAGAAACTCTAGTTAGCAAGTCAGCTCAGTTCTGGTTGGATCTAACTAGTGTTATATCAATTGAAAAGTTGAACTCTTTCACAAGAGAGGTCAGCGTTTTTAGTCGTTGCCTTATGAGCATCTTGCTCATGGCTTTGGTGTTCAACCAAGACTTTCCTGTAAGGGTATTGGTCACTCAGTGGTACATGCAAAAGGAGTCTGTGTTCACATGTAATACTGTGGCCTGCTACTTTAGTGTGAGGTTAACTCCTCTTAGTATGGTATCTAGTTCCACCATGCTGATATGTTGGGTGTTTTTTATTGGCTGCAACCAACTTGCATCTTTGATGATGGCTCCCTTAGTGTTACAGCCAGTAAACTTGTGTCCATCCACATGTTTAGCTCTTTCGTGTCCACACACCATTCTCCCAGTGCAGAATTCAGATGCTGAGCATCACAGATTTTGTCATCTTAGTTTTGTGTGATGGCAGTGGCTTGATGTTTAATGAAATCTGTCACTACTTGCAGCCATCCACACACAGGAACGTAATCCACTAGTTGACCACACATGGAGAAACGTTCATAGATCATAGAACCATTCACCTTTCTACTTCCTTGTCACCATCACAATCAACCATGTTGTATCCTTGCTAGTCAGTCTGTTAAGTGAAAGATGTTTCCTCATGGATTCTACTGATACCACATCCTCAATGATATATATATATATATCATCAATATATGCTGAGGTTGCTCTATTTATTGTCTTGTACTGTGCTAACACAGCCTTGAGCACAGACCACATTATCAGAGGTGCCACATTCAGGCCAAATTCCAACCTGGTCAGACAATATCACTTCCCCTTGAATATAACTCTCTGGTATGGCCACAAGGATTTCTTAACATAAACCTGTAGGTATGCTTTCCTGAGATCCAGAATGGATATGTTTGCACCTTGTGGTCTCCATTCTCGCAGTTTGTGTATATATCCACAGCACCCATGAATGTGTTAACATAGGTGTTCAGTTCACAATAGTTCATCACAGGATACATCTTACATTTGTTGGTCTGCAGTATGGCCTTTAGCAGTATCCTTCTATTGGGTGGGTCAAACTCCTCATCAATATATGGCAGCAACCAACTGTTGTCTATCCAGGTTTGCAATTCACGCTCATACTCCTCCTTCATCTTTCTGGATACTGGATATTCAGAGATCCTGCTCTGAAGCTTTTCTATTGCTTGACTTGCCGACCACTTCCAGGCTGTGACACAGACTACTTGCTGTTTGTCAAATTTCACACTAAAATTGACTTTGCTGATTCAAATTGCTGCACAGACAAGCCACATTTTTTCAAACTTCAAATTGCATATGATGTGACTGCTGCTGTGTGCCTTAATGGCATCAATGCCAAGAAACAGGTTGAAATCAGATGCTTCCCTTACATGACCACCACATTGGTTGCCGTGTGAGTTCTAACAGTGTCACTTCCACAGCAGGCAAGTGTAACTCCAGTTAATAACCACCATGTCTTGCTTCAACTAAGACCAGCATAACTTTGCACACAAGATGGGCTGTGAGCACCATAATTGAGGAATGCTAAGCATGATGTGCCATCAATGTAGACAGTATTGATAGGTAGTGCCGAGGTCACTTGCTGTTTTGGTGAATAGACTAGTGCTAACGTCTTGTCCCCAACTTTGTTTTCTGACAAGGGGAATGGTCTTGTTGCATTGATAGCAATATGCATGAGTTGTCTACTGCCTCTTTACACAGTCTGTCGTGAATTGATTGGGACCATTGCTTTCATAGCATATGAAAGGTGGGTCCATATGTGCAGGAAATTAAGTAATCTGGGTGGGCAGCACTGCAGAAATGACTGGTTCCCTCACTACTGTTTCATCTTTTATAATTGCTCGAGCTTGGGACACATCATCCGCCCTGGGGATAGAAGTCCCCACATGAACATGCACGCCATCACACTGTCTGATATTCTTCCAAATAGGACTAACAGTTTCTACAAATCAGCCAAATACACATTTGTGGTCTTATCAGGATGCAATACATACATTTCAAACTGCTCATATGCCATAAATCTATCAACAGCAAAAGCTGTTATTAGCGCTTCCTTGATTTGAGCTGTGTTTGATTTCTCATCCTTGGTCAGTTTCTGATAAACCACAAATACTCCCTCAGTTAAGTGAAGAGGGATGACACGATGAAGTTGCTTCCCTCCCAATAGGTTACATACCAATTCCAACTTCTTGAACCATTCCATCACAGCTCTAGTTCTGTCTAAGATTTGAATGTCACCAAAATTGTGCCTAGATCAACTAGAATAGCTGCTGAATGACTTCCTTTAGTCCTCAAGGTATTCTGCATTTTAAGGTGGGCAGTTGTTCTCCATCTGGGTGCCTGAATTTGGCTCTTCATGCTGTGTGCAAACCAATTATTGATACTGAGCATGTATCTCAGATTTTTTTACAAATAGTGGCTTTGCATGCCATGCACCATGGATGCTTTAAATCAGGTGAGTGCAAATGTCCATTGTTACACCTAAATAATACACTCCAAAAATAAATGAATAAAATAAAAAATATCAAATATAACCAAAAGGTTTTATGTGGTGAAGAAGAAAAAAATTAGCAAGTTTACATTAAATCCATAATTCTCAAATTTCATTTAATAATCAGAAAATATATTTTGAAAAAATGTTTTAAAAAATATTTTGAAGTAAGTTAAATTAAAAGAATGCTGTAAAATATTTCACTTAAATATTCAAAGAATATTTAAGTGAAATATAAAAATTTTATTAAAAATAACTTTCCCTACTAAAGAGATAAAGAAAAGATATAAATAATTTTTTCATCAAACAGCAGGTAAAAATGTAAATGATGTGCATCCATATGCATTATTTGCATATGATATGTATAAAAATAATTTTGGATGTGTACAAGGTGAGGATTTTACAATAAGTAAAATTTACACAAAGTGATATTAACTCTATTTTCTTAATGATATAAGAAATTAGATATATTGATGTACCATATACACCAGGAAAGGCAAAAAGAAATATGTCAGATGTAAATAAAATTGAAATTTTGGAATATTTTATGTTGAGGAAAGTTTGGAATAAAATCTGAGAGTTAAAAAAAGAAAAATCAAAAACAAAAAGCAGTTTGTAAAATCAGGTTCATATATTTCACCAGAAGTTTCTGGTATTGACATAGATCTTTGGTAAAACATATAAATCTAATTTTTTAAATTGTCATTTTCTCTTTTTCAGAGGTCAATGGCATCATAGATGTTAAGAATGAATTAGTCATGAAAGAGTAAAGATCAAAAAGGTAAGTAGCAGTAAAATGTAGCAGTTGGTAATGAGAGGGTAAAGATGTGTCAAACTAAATGAAGTAGTTTTGTTCAATGAGGGATTTTATTCATTTATGTTATAGACAGACTATTTTCTGTTACTCATTTTTTCACAGTTCTTTCTACTATAATAAGGAATTGACTTAATGATAAGAATATTTCTACCATATTTTAACTAGTTTTGAAACTTAGTGTTACAAAAAGAAAAAAATCATGTAAATGAGTAGACAAGATTCAGATTCACTATTATCTTAGAGATATAATTGACCAGACATTTTAAATAACTCTTTGATTCATTAATTTCATGTAACAGAATACATCTGAAGAAGACTAGAGGGTTGAAACAGTGTGAAAAAATGATATGCATGCATTATATATATATATATATATGTATATTTAGGCAGCATTTCTTCGTTAATGCAAATTTCATTAAACATAATAGACATTTTATGTCTACATATTTTCTTTTGGATCCGTTCGAATTCCCGTATTACTTTTATTGTATTCTGGGGGAATTGATTTATGTATTGTCCATAGTTGCATGTATCCCTAGTACTTTCTGCCCGACTTTGGGCCATCATCAGGGGAGGATCTACTACAAAAGTGATGTAACTTTTGTTTTAGCATATTACAACTGTGTAAGGGCGTCTTTGCCGTTGAAGGTTTTGGCGTTTGTTTTTGAATGTGATTCTATATTTAGTGCCAGTAGCTAAAGACATTTAAGTACATTAGCACTGGTTTGAAAATTAATTCTATTAAGTGTTGGCTGCAGGTTTCTGATATGTAATGCTTCGAGAATCTGAAGTTTTTGTTTATTATTTTGATGTTCTAATATTATTGTGTTGTCGGTGAGAATTTTCCGTAGCTGTGCCGTTGGGCATGAATGTTTTTTTAAATGCTGAGCTATTGAACTATTTGATGAACATAAAAGAGACTAAGTTTGAAATGGAAAGCTGCAGCATTGAGATGATATTTGATTGGTGAACATCCATCAGTTCATTTTGCAAGTTAAGTGAGTTGGCTAGTGCCCAATAGGTTGATTCCTCTTCAACTAGACTTCTGAAACCAACTAGATTATGATTATGGCTTCTAGTATTTGTAATCTTTTTTTGAGTTTATGTTATATAGTGCATTTGAGTTATCAATGAGTATATTTCATTAATATATAAAATATATGTATGCATCCAAATTAAAAACAATTTACAATCATAAAGCTCTGTATGTATATCTGTTAGCTATTGAGTAAACATATACTAAATATAGTGATGTGATTCATTTAATATTAACTGACTTTCTTGGTACATACAGCAATCTTTAGTTTAACTATATTGGCCACAAAAAAGTAATCCACACTTTATCAAATTATAGTAGAGAGGATGGAGTGGTAGGTACTGTAATGGTTATCATAATAGGAAACAAACTTGAGGTGCCAAGTTCAAATTATAGATAAGGTTGTTTATGCTCTTGGGAAAGGCATGAATCCATCTCTTCTCCCAGATATAGCTAAAAATGTTGGGCAGACTGGAGTTTCTAGCCTTGGTGGAGGCACCCAATCTAGGAGATGGAAAAATCTGAATTAACCATTACAAGGCCAAACTGGTGGTTAGACAGCCAGCATGGTTAAAAACAAAGTCAGTTAAAGGGTGGGTGAACTTTTCTGTAGATTAACAGCCACTAAGTGACTCTTCACTATGACTTGTGACCAGTGAAGTATATTCTTAATACTTTAAAAGGTCAAAATGACCCAAGCAAGTTTGACTGCTCATTCTGAGGAGACTTCAATGTTTGATCAAGTATGAATAATTAATATGTAATTATTCTTAAACTTGAGAGAGAAGAATTTTGAATACATCACACAAAGTAAAATAAAAAGCAGTGAGAAACAGCAATGACACAAAAATTGAAAAGATTTTTCAAAGAGAAATGAGAAACAACAACACCAAAAACCAATGGAATTATAAGATTACATAAACTTTTTAAAAGCCAAATAGTAACCTTACTCAAAATTTGATTGGTAGGTTTTCACAAAAAAACAAAACAAAAGGAAGAATCAAATGCCTCTATTTATTAAAATCAAAACAAACTAAAGTGCATAACATTCAAAAAGATTTGATGAGAAAATTTACCAGAAGAGTAAATCAGAAAGTAAAAACTAATGACTTCCTTGGAGAGATGACTTTTCTTGGAGAGATGAAATTAAAAAAGAATATAAAAATAAGCGGTATATATGAAAAAGTATTGATAAAATTAATGACATTTTATATCATTAATTTTATCAATACTTATTTTATTAATGATTATCCGAGTCAAAAGCATTTTCTGTATAAAATTGAATCAATATCTACAAATAACATTTTTAAAGACTTTCTTCTTTGGTGGAAATGTTTACAAGAATTTTGTTTTTGTAGAAAAAATAGGAAATACAATAAGGAAAAGTAAATTTTAAAGATCTTCTTTAAATTTTGTTATTTTTATAGATGAGCAAATAAAACCAAAAGTTAAAAAAAATTAAGACTTTCAACTTAGCAGATGACAGGCATTAATTTTGAATAAAAAAAGAAAATAAATCAAAAGAAAAACTAAGCTAAATAAATAAATAAATAAATAAATGAATAAATAAATGAATAAATAAGTAAAAAATTTAAAGTGAAAGAAATTCATTTAGGAAATGGTTGCATAACAAAAGTAATCATTTAGATAAGCCTTTTACAGAAACAGCAATAAAAACAAAAAATACTCAGTAAATCAGCTATTCTGAAATATCCAATGAAAATAATTAAAAATATCTGAACAAAAAAATTAAAATGAATTTGAAAATGAACATTTTTATTGAATCTGATATTAGTAAAGCACACAATGGTAAAAGAATAGCAATACTGATTCTAAATCTATTGGAAGTGTCAAGTAAAAGATAATTTATGAGCTAATAAAACATTTCTTATTTACAATTATTGCTGATGGATCCAAGTTTACTTTTGTTCAACTTTATTTTTCTCTTAAGAAATTTTTAAATAAATGAATAAAAAAGAAAAACAAGTCACAAATTAGTAAAAAAAAAAATGGCAAAAACAATGATTCTATGTGAATGAAAATGATATGAAGACTGATAAAAAAAAAGAGTTAAAGAGAAAGGAGAGAAGGAAATTGAAGAAATAAAAAAGAGGAATAAAGAAAAACATGAAAGAAAAAGTGAAAGAATAAATAACTATCTAGAAAAAGAAAATTATAGATAAGGTTGTTTATGCTCTTGGGAAAGGCATGAATCTATCTCTTCTCCCTGATATAGCTAAAAATGTTGGGCAGACTGGAGTTTCTAGCCTTGGTGGAGGCACCCAATCTAGGAGATGGAAAAATCTGAATCAACCATTACAAGGCCAAACTGGTGGTTAGACAGCCAGCATGATTAAAAACAAAGTCAGTTAAAGGGTGGGTGAACTTTTCTGTAGATTAACAGCCACTAAGTGACTCTTCACTAGCTGAAAGAAAAGCTCAAAAGAAAAATTACAGAAATGTAAATGGAAAGAAAAACAAAAAGACTGAAAATGAATTTTAAAAAAGAGCAAAAGCAAAAGTTTGTTGAAACATTAAAAATTCAGAAAAGGCATAAAAAAATTGGAAAGAATGGAAAAAACTGAAAGAATATTAAGAAAAAACATGGACTGTTTTTGAAAAACCAACTGGTGACAGGATTTTCAAGGTGATGGGGAAAAGAGAAAATAGGGAATTACAATTGATTAACTGGATCAATACAAAATTTGAAAACATCTATTATTAAATTGAAGTCAGAAAGGAGTAAGTTGCCTTTAAACATAAAAAATAAAGGGATAGTGATTAAACATACATTTTACTGTCTACCATACTAAAAATCAGCTGCTGTATGATCCCTTGCCTCCTATCTCACAAACCATCTAAGATGAACAAGGCATGCTGGGCATTGTTCAAGAAGACAGGACAAACTCATAAGCAACCTTCTCCTGTGGACTACTACACATGGATACACCAGTGTTGACTGACCAGATGTACATACATCACTTCTGTGTAGACGCTGGATGCAATCTAGAGGATCTACTGGAACAGATAGTGAGAGAGAGAGTCAAGGGACTTGCTATCAACCTAACTTGATGATGATAATGATGATAATATATATTTGTTATTATAGCTTAGTGGTTAAAATATTAACTCATAACTGAGATTTTGGCTTAGATAGCAGATTTCATATGCCAAGTATCAGTTTCTACTTAAATGTTCAGTCAAAAACATATATTGTCAAGAAAGTAGTCAGAAAATTGAACAAGGGAATTTAATTTTTGATTTTTATACTTTCATGCCCAGTAAATGCAGCTCATTTTGAGAAAAGATAAAGAAAACTAAACAGAAATTAAATTTAGATCAATTTAACTAAGGATATTTTCCATAATTTATGCATTCTATATTATCTAAAAACCCCAAATCTAAATGAATGCCTTACAATGTGAAAGATTAGCCAAAGCAATTTAAAGATGAACCTCCCTTATTTAACTAGAATAAAGTTAGCTTTACATCATATCCTGTTCAACTAATTATTCTTGTCTTAGCTGCAATGATGTATACCAGGGGGTTGAACTGACAGGTATCCTTTCCATGCTGTCAACTCATCTTGTTAGTCTTCTTCTTGATGGTCAGTTGGGCAAATTACATTGAGGCTCACAAATAATAAAAGAATGAATGTCATCAAACAGTTACAAACTCATTTTTATTCATTATGCAATGGGGATTGGTAAGGAATGAGGCCTGTGATGATTTGAAGAAAAGGTTTAATGTCTTGTAGGGAGACGTATATTTATGGTAGATATGTTCAGTCCCCCCAAATTTAATGTTAATAAAGTTTATGTTTAATGTTTCGGTGAAGGATAAGATAGGCACATGGAAACAGGTATTGTAAGTGAAATAAATGAATAAAAATATAAAACGGCGTGGACAAAAGGAACATTCAAAACAAGGCGACAAACAAAATAAATTTATATCAATAACAAAACTTACATTGATACATTAAAAATATCGCTATGGTTCTATTTTATTAAATAGTCGTGTGTGTGTGTGTGTATATAACTAACACAACTACAACTACTGAAGGGTTAAATGTAAAAAGTGTCCTATTCATGCTGAAGTCATATTTTAAAATGTTCGTTTCTTCCTATGATTTGAAACAGACGGTGTTTCTGAGACAGAGTTAGTTAAAGTATTTTGAAGGAATAAATGCTTGCGAGGCCCATCCATGTTTTTGCCTTTTGATGTCTGTTGGTGAAATAGAGTCACATTTGAGGGAGTGTGTTACCTCTGCAATGGAAATTGGGTAAAAGAGAAAGAGTGTTTGAAGATGACGTATTAATAGAAAATATGTCTTGGAATCGGCTCAAAAAACGCAGGACAAAATTTATGCGGACGTAGTTTTACGCAGGTCACATGGTTCTCCTGGCCAATGGTTTCCCGAGACTGATTATTTGTGTGCGTCCGCCATCTTTGTTGTGGGAACAAGTGGCATACCACCCAAATTAAATTATAGGAGTGTAAAGTCCTATAGTCTCAAGGCCTGGAGATAGAAATTGAAGTTAATCATTGTCTTGTTAAGAAATCACTTCAAAAACTGATCAGATCTGGTAAGGGAGTTCTCTTTTATGGGGTTTTCAGACAAAGGGTACCCAACTTGCAGTGTGACCGATATTTATATGAGTGGCTGATCAGTGAGATGAAAGCAACAATAAAGCTAGGTGGTCACCACACTTCCCAAATCTTCAGAACTGGAGCCTCACCATCAGATGTAGTTTAGTGTCATATCTTGGGCACCCTTTTTAGGGAGAGGTTTTACTCCTCTGCAGAAGATACAGTCAGAATATTCTCAGCCTCTACTGACTGGGTCTATTTCATGTAGTTTGAAAGATAAGTTTTTAAAAGTTTGTTTCAAATAACTGATGTTTTTCTAAACCTCAAGCAATGTTTTAGTCTTTCTTTTCTATACTTATTGTTTACAATTCCTTTAAAAGATTAATTTTGTTATTAAAAAAACAAACTATTTCTTTTAATATTCATACAAAGTTACTAATATTCTTCTGTGTAAAATTCAAAATTAGTGAGTGACTCTAACAAGTGAAATTAAGTACAACACTTGGCCAGGAATTTTGGCAAAAAGTTTGGTGTTGCAGTAAAATTTTTTGGGAAATGTAGCAAGTGTGTTCATAAAGAAGCCAAACTAAAATTTAAATGTGCGCACACACACACACACACATACACACACACCTGGAAGATGTTTTATGATTTAGTTCCAAAAGAACAGTAAAAGAACAAAAGATGAAAGTAAATTAAACAACAGACAAAAATAGCACAATTGATTAAAGAGAAAAAAGTATAACCATTTTCAGCAGGTGAAAAAGGGTGAGGCAGTTAGCATTCCTTGAGGGTTGGATGTGGCGATGTAACTTAATCTAGCCAATTCCCCAATATCAAGAAAAGAAGGTGATCACTGACAGGTGAAAATAAATGAAAATGCTTGAGGTATTCTTATACCTTACTTTTCTCTTAAGGAAAGAACACCTGCAACATCTAGGCCAAAAATAGCTCTTCAAGGTCAAGATGAAGATCAAGGTCAGGACATATCTGGTACAATAAATACCTAAAAAATATAACCAGCTAACCTAAAGAAAATAATGTAAATATACAATTGTGTATGTATATAAATAACACATCTAGTGTTATGCATATTTTGCTGTATGCTCTGGTATACACATACCTAAGCACATATACACTGACAATCCAAAACATTATGACCAGTGACAAGAATGATGTTGACTTTCTCATAACAACAGTGTATATCAGGGTCAGAGTTATATAAAAAGATACAAAGGAGTACTTGATTTTGAGGCATTAAATGGTGCAGTTATAGAAAAGAAAAAAGATCTGAATGATTTTGATAAAGGTCAAATTGTAAAGATCACAAAAATAGGTTAGAGAATTTCTCAAATGGCAGAATGTTCTAATGTTCAAGTGCAGTTGTGGGATGCATTTATTTGGCTTCCTATTAAGTTAGAATTAACATGTAGTCATCTTAAAGAACAGTGTGAAGAACAGTGCGTGAATTGAGACTCATGCATGGCCATTACAAAAAGAATGCTTGATACCTTGGGACTCACTCTGAAGTGTGCCTCAGTGCAGTTGTGAAGGTGTACCTTTTGATTTAAGAAGTGAGTACAAACCAACAGGAGGAGTGCTGTGGTGCAACAAACTACAGATAGTTTTAGATAAGATAAAGAAAAGAATGCATTAGCTCATACAGTCCATGATTTCTTGTTTATGTATTTACCCAATCTTTCCAACATGGGCAGAGTGTGATATAAGGTCAATTTTTCAATGGAGTACAGCTGGTTTTGAATTCAGAACTTTCCTTCTTCTAGACTGGTTGCCTAACTAAGGCTAAAAATCCAGTCTATTTACCCATAGCTAGAGGGTAGAACAAATGGATTTATAGCTCATCAAGAGTAATAGCATTAAGTGAAACACAACCAGTCTCATCCAGAATTTGAACTTGTATTGCTAATTCCATTTCCTACGACAATAACCATTATACTAAGTACACCTCCATTCCTTGTTGTGTAAGTCACTCAAATCAATCTAAATCTCAAAAAATAAAAATAAAATAAAGATAGTGATTTCAATGGGTCATAAAGCATCAGAACTGAAGCTTGTTTCAATGGAAGAAAGTTGGTCTAAGGGGTCTTGTTTTCTTCTAAGATTTGTTGAACCCCTAAAGTCAATCTACAGAACTTCCAACAAACAGGTAACTTGCAGCAGTTACAAAAGCCTTTCCATCCTGGAACCAGATCCAAGAAGAAACCTTTAAAAGTCTTTTAAAGTTCATAACTGATTGGGTAAGAACTCATTTTAAAGTACAAAGGGAGATGTTCATCATGTTTTGACTCATCAGTGGATATTAGAAGGTACTCAGGGTATAATAGTCATCATAAGAAGAAAATGGACATGGCAACCTGAGTTCAAATCCTGGGCATGGAGGTTTATAGTGCTCAGTAAAGGTATGAATCCAACTATTCTCCTTCCAGTAATGGAAGTAGGGCAGACTGGGATCTTTAACTTTGGTATAGCAACTAGTTTAGGAGAAGGAAAACTGAATTCAAACCTATTGCTAAAAAACCTACAGCTAAAAAAATTACCTTGTGTTGCTTCTTGGTTGTGCAGAGGGGGTTGGGTAAATACATATATTTATCACACACACACACACACACACACACACACACACACACACACACACACACACACACACACACACACACACACGTATAAATTTAAAACTCATAGAAACGCACACAATTTTATAAGCACAACTTTTGATCTACATCTATTCACTTATGACTGGGTGTTGGTTTTAGCCTTTCCTTCTTATAGGAGCAAAATTATTTTAGGTTGTTGAAAATATGTCATACCCCCAAATAACTGATATCCTCTCCATATACATTCTTTTAATACAGTATTATGTTTTATAAATTAAATGAAAATTAAAAGCACTTTCAGAGGTTTTGTTAATTCTGGTTCATTTTTAACAACACACAGCAACTATTTTCTTTGACAGAAGAAAAAACTAATAGTTTCCATAGAGTAACTAGTGCATAATGTATATATCTCTCACATACATATACATTATACTTATATATAGTTAACCTTAAACAACTCCACATTATCAACTGGAACCCATATTCATTTCCATTTTGAGAACCTTTATTATTTATATATATGCACACAAAGTATATTTAAGTTTCTAAAAGTAGAAAACTAGAAAAGCTTATTATATTCCCACCTACATTTGAAGATCAACTTCTGCGTTGGGTCAATCAGATGTCACATCATTCAAAGTTACTGTAAAAATCCCCCTTCTCTTGTCACATGAGGATCTGCTGTCACTGGAAGCATCTGATTGGGTGAATCAAGCATGTGATTAAGTGAATCGTTTGCACCAAGAATACAAATTGACAACCACATCAGTCAAATGAAACACTTTGAAGAAAGTGGTTGTGTTTATCTGACTCACTAAGCCCTGAGATTTGCTCTATAAGATGATGAAATCTTATGAAAGACTGTATGAGAGAACAGCCCTTTAAAATCTACATGCTATCATATTTGGTGATAACAGAAGAACCAGCAACAATACTTTGAAGGTGCTACACCAATAAACGTTTTGCTTGACCTCAATAACTTGTGAAAGACTGAAAAAAAATCTGAAATTGATTTGTTTTGAACATTGCAGGTATTGCAAGAATATTAATGAGAGTTCTCAGAGAGCTAAATAACAACTATTTATGTACCTCCTCCTTTCTTTTCATTTGTTTATAAATAATATCTAAAACCTTTTGGCACAAACCCCATGCATTCATCATTCCATTTCACACAAATTAACATTTTGTTGTTTATTCAAATTGTTTATGTTTGTTCAACAGCAAATAAAGTTATTTGTTGTTAATATAAGTCATATCATTTTTGCTACTTCATGGATTCATCTCATTATTTAATTTTTTGTGTTTGGGTTGATCTCTCAAGAATTGCTGGTGTGATATTACATGGGTTACTTCCATTAATATTCCTAATTCATAACAATTTCAGCAAAGCTTCTTTTTTATTGTTGAATCTAAATAACTCCTAAATCATAATTTTTTTTGTCAAGTTTTATTTGTAGACTTATTTAACAATAAAATTTAATTAGTACTAGTTTTACTGGATAAGGCATAAAATCTCTTCCCAGATAATTTTCAATCTGAAATATTGGACTATTCTGTATGACTGGTGAAATGTTTCATTGTTTCACTTCATTGTCATTAAAACTATTTTCCTTTAGAAGTCAATATTACAGAACTTAAACTCTAAGAATTCTTTTTTTTTTCATTTTTATTTTGTATATTAGTTGAAAAAAAAGTAATCTATTATGATATGAAAATTATGAGCAATTTTTGGAGAGTGTTGCATTCTTCCTGAGTAAAAGTGACCTTGGAATAACCAAAAACTACAGCTGATAAGATTTATAATACCTTGCTTCTCAGTGGTGTCCAACTTGAAGTTAAGAAAGTTCTTAGGAAAAATCAGAATGGTTTTCAATGAAAACAATCCACAACTTCTCAGATTTTGACTATTTATTGAATCATCAAAGGAGTTCATACAAAACATCTTGAGACAACACTCTTATTTATAAATTTCTTCCAGGGATTTCATTCCATACACAGAAGAAAGATGGAGCATATACTTCTGGTATATGGTTCACTCAAAGAAACCGTTACTTCTTTAATCCTGTTCTACAAAGGATGGCTCAGCTGATGGTGACTGTTTTTTTACATTGTTGCTGGAGTCTTACAAGCAGATAAATTGGTACCATTTCTATCCATAATCTGGTCAGGTTATGTATTATAAACATCAATACAACTAATGAAAGAAAATGAATTCACACTTAGAAACACAAAAAACCTGACAATATCTTGCAGAAATTACTATTGATACAGACTATGTAGGGGATCTAGAACTTCTTGCAAATACACCAAAATGTGCAAGCTGAATCTATGCTGCATAGCAAGTAACAAGGGGCATTAGTCTCAATGTAAGCTCAGATAAAACAGAGTTCATGTTTTAATGAAAATGGTGCCATCTCCTTATTCAGGCAAATTTCTGAAATTAGTAGACTAGTTCATATACTGCAGTAATAATATTTCATTTACTGAAAGTTATGTCCACATACATATAGGTAATGTATGGACTGCTATTGAAAGGTATAAGCTGTACCCATGTGAATACTACTCTATAGTTGCACCAAGGACTTTATGGGAACTACACAAGGATGCTGCATGTTGTTTTGAATAAATCTTGGAAGCAGCAGCACTCTACAAAGCAGCAGCTGTACAACCATTTTACCTCTACTCTCATAAATGATCCAAGTAAGATGAGCAAGAAATGCAAGGCACTACTGGGGAAGTAAGGACAAACTCATAAGCTACATTCTCCTATGGACATACATGGACACACCAGTGTTAAGTGTCCAGCAAAAACTTACATTCTTCCCCTCTGTGCAAACATTGAATGTCATCTAGAAGACTTGCCAAAAGTGTTGCCGGATAGGGATGGAAGGCAAAAGAGAATCAAAGGAATCTGTTGCCATGCCTCGTTGATGATGATGATGGATTCTAATAAGTGAAATTTGCACACTATCAGCTCTATTTTATCTTCCATGTTTGCCATTTTTGCTATAGAAACCAAATCAAGAAGATTAGCAAACATTAAGAAAAAAGGCTTCTTATAATGCTTTTTAACAAAATACAAGATTTATTAAAAACCACTAATTAAGCCTGTAAGATAGATATTTCTTTTTAAAAAGATAAATTTTTTCATTTATATGATTTTATCTTTAAAGACTTATAATTAATGATTGAAATTTACCTTCTGAATTAATCTTCTGAAAAGTAAAAAGGATTAATCCAAATTTCAGAAAAATGGTAAACAGTAGGCCAAATGGTGTACTTCCTGGTTTTAATTCCTTTGTTGGTTAAATGGTATACTCTTTGGTTTGATTTATTTTTTGGTTAAAGAGCAATACTTTCTGGTTTGATTCATTTATTGGTTAAATAGTATATTTTCTTGGTCGGTTAAATGGCACACATTCTGGTTTGATTCCTTTGTTGGTGAAATGGCATAATCTCTAGTTTAATTACTTTCTTTGTTAAATGGTATACTTCCTGATTTAATTGCCATACCTTTTGGTTTAATTCTTTTGTTGGTTAAATGAGACATTTTCTGGCTTGATTCCATTTTTGGTTCAATGGTATACTTTCAGGTTTGATTCCTTTGTTGGTTTGATGGCATACTCCTTTGTTTAATTTCTTTGTTGGTTAAATAGTTTTATTCCTTTGTTGGTTAAGTGTTATACTGTCTGGTTTGATTCTTTTGTTAGTTAAATGTTATATTCTTTGGTTTAATTCCTATGTTGGTTAAGTGGAAATCTATCTAACATACAGTTGATAATGTCAATGGAAAATTTTTATTGAAAAGAGTAAGAGTTTTATTGTAGGTAACATATTGAGATTTTTAAAATTTTAGCCAGTAAAAAGATAATTTTAAACTAAAATAAAGGACCCTTCACCCTTGTAGTCAGTTTGGTTCTTACCATGCATATAATAACCACATTGAATATATATACATATATATATATATATATATATATATAGCTGCATGATAGCCACATGATTATATAAGTATACTATGGAAATAGAACTACACCTTGTCCCAGGTACTTTTCAGCCTGAACATGTTTGTTACATCTGCAGTAAGGTCTTTTTGTTCAATGCTAGACTTGCTAGACATATGAAATCTTGTGATAGTAAACAATCACAGGCTAAGTTTACACAGGTCCTTTCTCAGCAATCTACTGGTAAATCATGTCAATTCTTGGTTTGGTTTTATGGCATATCAACCTTTGTAGGTTATTTAATGCCAAATTCATTTTTATGTAAATAATCAGTTCTATTTCAAACAATTCAGTTTAGCATGAGTACACAGTTTGTCAAAAACATTTCTATTTCAAACTATTCAGTTTATTCAAGCAGTTATATATAACAATTCAGTTTAGTGTAAGTACAGTTTCAATGTCAAAAACAGTTCCATTTTAAATAATTCAGTTTAGCATAAGCATGCAGTTTAAATGTAAGCACAGTTTACTGGTGAAAAACATTTCTATTTCAAACTATTCATTTTAGTCAAGCAGAGCTAATTCAGTTTAGTATAAGTACAGATTTAGTTTACACACAATTAAATGTCAAAACAGTTCTATGTTAAACAATTCAGTTTAGTGTAAGTACAGTTTCAATGTCAAAAAACAGTTCTATTTCAAATAATTCAGTTTAGCATTAGCACACAGTTTAAATGTAAGTACGGTTTAAATATCAAAAATATTTCCATTTCAAGCTATTCAGTTTAATCAAACAATTCAGTTTAGCATAAGTATGCCGTTAGTTCTATTTAACCCATAGATAGGGCCTTATCAGGTGCTACCATGCCAGGCCAGAGTGGACCTGGGAGCAATGGCAATGAAGGGGTACTCCATATTCCCTAAGGCCCCAGCATTACTGGGACCTTGCCATCAGACTGTTTAGTGTCATATCCAGGACACTCTGAAGAGGTGCAGTCAGTATATTCTACAGCCCTAGCTAACTGGGCAATACACAGAGTTAAATGTCAAACAGTTTTATTTCAGATAATTCAGTTCAGCATAAGTACACAGTTTAAACGTCAAAACAGTTCTATTTCGAGCAATTCACTTGAGCATTAGTACACAGTTTCAATGTCAAAACAGTTCTATTTTAAACAATTCAGTTTAGCATAAATATGCAGTTTAAATGCAAAAATCAGCATAGTGAAAGAAGCACGGTTTAGTTCTATTTAACCCATAGATAGGGCCCATATCAGGTGCTAACATTCCGAGCCAGAGTGGACCTGGAAGTGATGGCAATAAAGGGTTGCTCCGCATTCCCCAAAGCTCCAGCATCACTGGAACTTCACCATCAGATTGTTTAGTGTCATATCCAGGACACTCGTTGGGAGGGGTACCCCTTTACAGAGGTGCAGTCGGTGTATTCTATAGCCCGAGCCAACTGTGCAAATGTCAATTCTGTGCCTAAGTATTTGGATTTGTAGTAAGTTTGAAAAGTCATATGAGTCTGTACAGGGTTATGTTAAAGACAGGACATTTGCTTTTCACCTATGTGGCAGGGCTTGAAGTTGTCCTAAGAATCCACATGTATGCCCATAAGCACTTTTGCTGGATTGAGGGGGTGGCTTTCTTCAGTAAAAAAGTGGCAGTTACTATCTATCTCTATGGTATACACTACCCTAAAATTTTGAAAACTCAACTAACAGAACTGGAACTGATCGC
The DNA here is from genome assembly GCA_963585895.1 of Sepioteuthis lessoniana. NCBI lineage: Eukaryota > Metazoa > Mollusca > Cephalopoda > Myopsida > Loliginidae > Sepioteuthis > Sepioteuthis lessoniana. The sequence continues at coordinate 20,040,660 of OY757937.1, read as the reverse complement.
ATGGCCTAGAATATTTGCAACTTGCAATTCACGTCATCCTTCTTTCTTTTTGTCTTTTAGTGAAGGTTCACTTGGTTCATAGAACATCATAGAGAGTTCTTTAGTCAAACCTTTTAATCAGATTCCTTATTGCAGTTACTGAGAATGGATCTTGGCATAAATTATACTCAGTTTCATAAGTATGAATGTCAGTTGTTGCATTTATTACAAAAATAAATTTACAATAATTGGTAGTCTTGTGTCTAAATCCATACAAAAATTTTAAAAAAGTGATTATAAAAACAGTAAATTTCAATCATATAGTTAAAATGATCACACAATTTACCCTCAATTTTCTGATTTTTTTTAGGTTTTTAATTCATTTAAATATCAAGTGACTTTTGACACACTATATTTGCAATCAGCTGAATTAGAGAAAATACAAAAAGCCCTGACCATGAAACATTTTTATAGTACATTATAAAAAGCACCATAGAATCATTACCACCTGTTCTTAATGAAAATATTGCCAATCTATCTGTTTATCTGAATCTTTGGCTATTTCTATTTCTTTTGTTTAAATAACAACAAATGTCCATTGAATGGGGACTGTAGCAAATGGTACCTTCATTTAGGAAATTCTAATCAAAATTATCTTTTTTTTAAATGCAATTACAAGTCCAGACTGGTGCCTAAAGAGCCTCTTTATTTTGTATGTCATATCTCATGCGCATTTCAATTAACTGCATTCTTTTAGTTAAATCTTTAGATAAAATGTCTGTTGTCTTTTTAGTAACTTAATCCTTTTTGTATAAGATATGCAATATTTACAATGAGGAAAATGAATTCTTTATTGTACATTTGTTCTTTTTTATACAACTATTATAGTGGTGAGTTTTTTGAATATGTGCTTATCTTTAAAAAATAATATTTTGGTAAAAGATTTTATGTATACTCAATCAATAAAGTAACATCATTAGTAGCAGCAGCCACAATAGTCATTTATATATAGAGAATGAAACTAACTAAAAATATCTTGATAATGCCTTGAATAACGAGGTACATTTTGGTATATAGAAAAAAATAAAACATTATTTCAACATTTTCTCATAAAAATAAAACAAAATCAACTCTGGTATCTTGGGTAAATTCATTTTGGAATTAGCTTAATTTTTTCCAGTTTCGAACAATTTTAAACCATTGTTTCTACCAGTTTGAAAAGCTTAAGAAATAAAGCACAAGATTGGTATATATATATATATACCTAAATCCAATGATTTTAGAAAAGAAGATTTTTAAATAAGTGTGTTAAAAAGTATTCAGACTGAAGCTGTATTTACCAAGACAAAATTAACAATGAATGAAACATTACTCCTCTTCAAAATAGTCCCTTTGGCATTCAACAGTCTTAATCTTGTGAGTTTTCCATTTACCTCAAAAGTTCTCTTTTGATACTGTATAAAGTTGCATCATCATATTTCTTTTAATGTCAGTAAAAGTAAGTAAAGTTAGCGACCATAGTCGAGGGTGACCCGAAGGCTCCCTTTTCGATAGCTACTACACCAAGATGTAGGGGAGGGCGCTACTCCATTCCCTGGATTGCTCCACTTTACCCTTGAACTGTACCTTATAATGCTGAGTGTTAAGCAAGGTGGTATCAAGTTCCATTTTTAAAGTCTTTGGTATGACTCGACCTGGGATTGAACCCAGGTCTCTCGGGCCATTGGCGAACACTCTAACCGCTGGGCCAATTTTAGGCTTGAGATAAATTTTCCTTTGAGGAAACAAGAAAAAGTTGAATGGAGCTAAGGGGCCTGCTGACTATGAAGAGTACTGCACTAGCACAATCCAGGACTTAGTCAAAGACTGCTGATCAAAAAGTATAGAGATTTGGCACTGATTCATCTAGATGTCTAGACATCATCCATGTATTATATAAACTGCTTAACTGAATGCATGTCTTCATTCAAATTTTAGGTCTAAAAATTTTAAAATTCTGACACCCTTTTTATTAGACCTTGTATTTTGAATTAATAAAATAAAAACATTAGAGTGATCAATCTAAAATTTAACACTGAGGAAATCAATGATCCTCTTATTAAACGTATTTTTTACAACATTACAAGTCTCCTTAAAAGCCAATACTTTTTAACTATTTAAAATCAATACTTATTTAAAAGATACAACTCTTAATTTCCACAGTATTACATAGACTTTTAAACTGTTCACTTAAATATATTTATCAAAAGTATAAATTCTGGATATCTATGTATAAAGAATTTTTCATTTCTTATGGATATAGTTATATTCTTATTAAATAGTTTTAATCATATCTATCATTTTTACATGTATATATAGTTTGATGGGTCTACACACATATGCACACAAAATAAAATGTATTATTTTATCATAGAGACACACAGGTGTTTAATCTACTGCTAAATACAGTCAGTAAGACTTGGAAACTTTGTGTACACTGCTTGCCAGAATGCCCCCTACCCATGAAGGTGAGAATGAAGGGAGTGGGAGAAAAAAGAAATGGAGAAAAGGGTACAACACAAATCAGTGTGTGCTACATATTCATCTCCTCAGTGTCACCTTGTGCCAAAATTTGTTGCAAGGGAGAGCCAGGAATAATCAGGGTATTTGGGCAACCGTACAGGAAACCCAAACCTCAAACAGATTCAATAGTGACAGGCTTGAGATCAAAATTGGCAACTTGGGAAATGACTAAAACAAAGTTTGCCAAAAATGATTCAAACAAACTCTATCAGGTTCAAAAGGCTGTGGCTATGAACAATCTGTAAGGATTCTATTTTGATTTTATTTCATTTTGGGCTTTTAAAAAAAAAAATTCATAGCAGAGGAATAGGGTAATGTTCATTATTACACTATTGTGGATGTAAGCCAATACTAGATTTTAAAAGATGTTAATGTTTTTCTTCAGTTGTAAGAAACATGCCTATGAACAAAAATCTGCTTTCATAACACTTCCTATGCAATAATCATATATTATTAAATTAGTACATTTTCATATAGATATTCATACAGGCTGACCGATATACCTTGTATATTGCTCTTAATAATTGCATTACAATGAAAGAAATTTATTCAATGACAATAAATGAAAGCTAAAGACAAATCCACTCACTTAGTTAGGCTTAGAATATGCTGACTATATCCTCTACAGAGAAGTAAGACCCCGCAAAAGAGATGTATGACACTAAGCAACACCTGATGGTGAGACTTGAGTTCTGGAGATGTGGCATACTTCTCCATTGCTATTACTCCCAGGTCCACTCTGATCTGTAGTAATAGTACCTGTTAGGTTTCCATCAACAGGTCAAATAGATCTGTTTAGAAATTATTTCAATTAAATAGGAATACTTGATGCCGTACAACTGTGTACAAATTATTTGTATTAAGAATAGTTACTTAAAGCTGTAATTGTTTACTAAGGATTATTATTAGTTACTTGAAACCATAAAACTGTGTGCAAATAAATGACTATTAACAAATAGAAATAGTTCCTTGAAACCATATAATTATTAGTATTAGATAGGAACACTTGAAACCAGACAGCTGTGTACAAATTAGATAGGCGTATTTGATATGAGCAAAAAAATTTGAGAAATATCTATAAAGATTTAAATGCAAATGTCATTAAACATAATAGACATTTTATGTCTACATATTTTCTTCTGGATCCGTTCGAATTCCCGTATTACTTTTATCGTATTCGGGGGGAATTGATTTATGTATTGTCCATAGATGTATGTTTTCCTAGTACTTTCTGCCCGACTTTGGGCCATCATCAGGGGAGGATCTATTACAAAAGTGATGTAACTTTTGTTTTAGCATATTACTACTGTGTAAGGGCGTCTTTGCCATTAAAGTTTATGGCATTTGCTTTTAAATGTAATTCTATAATTAGTGCCAGTAGCTAAAGACATTTAAGTACATTAGCACTGGTTCGAAAATTAATTCTATTGAGAGTTGGTTGCAGATTTCTAATATATAATGCTTCGAGAATCTGAAGTTTTTGTTTATTATTTTGATGTTCTAATATTGTTGTGTTGTCGGTGAGAATTTTAATAGCTCAGCATTTAAAAAAACATTCATGCCCAACAACACAACTACGGAAAATTCTCACCGACAACACAACAATATTAGAACATCAAAATACTACATCAAAGTACTACAACTATGGACAATACATAAATCAATTCCCCCTGAATACAATAAAAGTAATACAGGAATTCGAACGGATCCAGAAGAAAATATGTAGACATAAAATGTCTATTATGTTTAATGAAATTTGCATTAATGAAGAAATGCTGCCTAAATATACATATTTTAAAGATTTAAATATAAATGTACAATGAATGCAATTCCCTAACTTCTAGGTATGAAATATTGTTAGATAGGTTGGCATGCCATTAAAATTAACCAAACAACCAGGAACCAATTTTAGACAAGACTTGAATGTAATCTCTACAATCAGTATTAGGCCACAAACATCTTTATGTTGCCCTTAATACAGTGAAGGTATTGCAACAAGAAAAATGACATAGTGGATGAATTCAAAAATTTTTTTACTAAGGATATGACATTAAGTTTTCAAAAATGAAAGATATTAGTGAAATGTGTATAAATTTGTAAATACAAAACTGAAAAATGAGAGTTTTTTCTATCTCAAATATTATGAATATTTGAATTATCAAATGAGATTTTAGTTACACTTTGTTGCTAAGACATAACTGCAATGGAAAACTGGAAAATTGATTTACTCTAACAAAAAAGAAATAAAAGAAACATTTGACAAGTTTTATTTTCAATTTCATTTTGTCTGCTTAAAAAATATTTGGGTGTGAATAATAAATAAAACAACCATAAGTGATTTAGTCAATTTAGTTAATATCTTAATGGATTCAAAATTACAAATATTTTACATACAGAAAAAGCCATTTATACCTTAAACTTTTCTACATCTATTCAGGTTAGAAATATCATTGCCCTGACTTGATTTCAAATATATTTTAAATAAAAATTATAATTTTTTTCACAAAATAAACAAAGAGTTTCCTGTTTATGGTAATGTTTTTCTTCTGAATGAGTTTGACTTTTATTCTTAAACAGTTTGACTGCTCTATCATTTGCTTCATTTCAAATGAAGAGAGAACATTTTAAATTCACCAAAAAGACTAGAGAAACTGCTTCAAAGCTAAGATAAAATATAGGGCAGAACATAATGTATATATAATACAATTATACACACATGTACACACAACACCTTGCTTATCACTAAGTAAGGATCAAAGGCAAAGTGGAGCAATCCTGGGAATGGAGTAGTACCCTCCCCTATACCTCAATGAAGTAGTTATTGAAAAGGAAGCCTTCGGGTCTCCCTCAATTGAGGTTGCCAACTTTTATATACAGTAGTGAGCTAAAGCAATGGGCCACCTATCTAAGCAAATCATTTAGTTTAATTTTTAATGTAATATTTATTGTAAATGTTCCATAATGTACATTCAGAGACAGTGTATGTGGTCATTCAGGACTTTAGTATCAGTTATCACATTCAGATTCATTAGGTATAAAGTGAAATACAGACTTAGATAGATAGTGATGCTGAAAATAAGGCAAGCAAAAAGAAAAATTGAATTAATTATATATTTAGAGACATTAAAACTGATAAGTTGAGGGTTCTGCACTTGCACAATCCTACTTTTTGCAAAAAATTGACATTAATTTATCAATTAGATATCCAGATATTACTTCTTCATTAGCTGCTCAGCTATACATATGTCTTTATATAAATTTTGGATTTTATAGTTTGAAAAATTTAAAGATTTCATTATGCTGTTTTGATCACACTTATGCATATGTATCACAAAGATTTTTCAAAAATAATCACATATAGTGCTGTTAAAAATGCTGATCTCAAAAGCTACCGATTTCAAGTTCAATTCACATTGAGTGATACTTAATATCTCCTTGTACTACACTTGATTTCAAGCTAATTGAAACAAATTCTTATTTACATATCCTCTTTGTGGGAATCCCCATGGAGTAATGGATAAAGTGCTGGACTGCAACCTCAAAGTAAGTCACACTATAACATTCACTTTTGGACTAATACCCTAGGGAGAGGTATGAACTTATTCATCCCTCCAGCTATATCACTGCTGTTCTTCCACAAGGATGGCTTTAGCATTAAATAACCCATGAAGGTCAATATGCCATTAAAAAAAGAAACTAAAACCAAAACCAAATATGTCTTCTTTTGAATAAAGCAGGAGAACTCAGTAAGGTTTTTGTTAGAAATATGAAAGTTTTAATAGGATCCAGAAGCAACTCAATATAGACATTTGAACTTATCCACCACTTGTGTATGTTTAAAGACACAAATAGAAAATACATTTTCTAGAAATTTTCAAATCATTCACAACTAATCACTATGTATTTCATTTGTATAATGCCAAAAATAATATAATTGAGATTTACCATATTTACCAACCCCTCCGCTTGAGCAGGATATGACACAAGGTCAGTCTTTAAGTGGAGTTTAACAGGTTTGAATTCAGAGTTTTCCTTCTTCTAGACCAGTTGCCTCACCAAGGCTGAAGAACCTAGTCTGCCCTACTATTTACCCATAGCTGGAGGGAGAATTATTGGAGTCATACCTTTCCCAAGGGTATTAGTGCTATGTGAAATGCAATCAGTCTTGTCCAGGATTTGAACTCGTGACATCATGTCCATTTCCTACGACGATAACAATTACACCACAGGCACCTCCATATAATTGAGATTTACCTTCAAGTGGAATTTTGTAAACTTGTTTCTTGTTTCTGCATGTCCAAAAAAGAAGAAAGAATTTGGCTTTTATTGTTCAGTCCATGTCTATCTCCATATAACCCTTATCTAATATCATACAGATTAATTTTGTTTTGGAAATATACAGCATACTGATGGTACAACATTTTATCCGACAGACATTTTTCTTTGACAAAATCAACTTAAAAAAAAAAAGAATTTTAAGCTAAAAATATGCTGGATAAATGAATTTGAGCCAGAGTTTTCATAGCTGCAGATTTAAAACTTGATATGCAAGAGGAATTGTTTTGAATATTGTCTTCTCCAAATAAGCATTTTATTTAAAACTTTTTATTATAAAGAGTAGACTATTCAATGATTTGACACAAAATTTGGCCAGTACGATCAGACAAGCAAGTTTCTTTGGGGTATTAATTTTTCTTTCAGCATTTTTTTGCTTTATTTTTTTATTTGTAGTAGTACAAATGTGTTAATTTGCATAAAAAGAGGAATATATCAGAGGACACCTAAGGTCCACCTTAAATATAGGATTGGTTAAACTTGTTATGGCTAATTCAACTCTAGTCTTAAAAAAATACAATAACATATGAGGGTCATTCATTGAATGAGAGGATTTTTTTTAAAAAAGCAAAATAAATTTTTTTCAAAAATTTTTTCTGTAAATATAGACTCTGTATTGTTTGGAATTGAGTTATAGCAAAAATTATTTCAATCTAGCAAAAATATTTGTTTTGAAGCAATTCAAAATGAAATCAAATCAAACACAGTACTCCAGGCTTGAACAGAGGTCTATCATCAAACATTTTGTGGCTGAGAAATGCAAACCTTGTGAAATTTACAGAAGAATATGTTGACTAAACATTGGTTTACCACCATGAGCCTGAGTTGAAAAGATAGTCCATGGAGAGGACAGTTTTCTGAGACATAGAAGGACCCATCACTATTGAAAAATGTGCCACTGTAAACAATGCTCTCTAACTAAAATTCACCTTGCTTATTGAATGACTCCCATATTAGGATGAAATGTACTTTTCTTTTGTCCTTGTAAAATCCATGATATTTCTGAGGTATTGGAAATTTGGATGTGACACATATTGTTTGTCTGTTTGTTTAGGTTTTATGGTATATCAACCTTTGTAGATTATTTAATGCCAAATCCATTTTTATACAAATAAACAGTTCTATTTAAAACAATTCAGTTTAGCATAAATACACAGTTCAATAGTCAACAACATTCAGTTTTCAAGCTATTCAGTATTTTCAAACAATTCAGTTTAGTGTGAGTACAGTTTCAATGTCAAAAAACAGTTTCATTTCAAACAATTCAGTTTAGCATACAAAAACAGTTCCATTTCAAATAATTCACTTAAGCATAATTATGCAGTTTAAATGTCAAAATATTTCCATTTCAAGTAATTCAGTTTAGCATAAGTACACAGTTTAGCTCTATTTGACCCATAGATAGGACCCTATCAGGTGCTACCACTCCAGGCCAGAGTGAACCCAGGAGAGATGGCAATGAAAGAGTACTCCACATTCCCCAAAGCTCCAGTATTACTGGAACCTCACTATCAGATTGTTTAGTGTCATATCCAGGACACTCGTTACCCCTCTGCAGAGAAGCAGTTAGTGTATTCTACAGCCCTAGCCGACTGGTCAATGTGACATATAGATACTTTAAATAAACATAAAGCCAGAAAAAGAACTATTTTTTGACACACTTAAACATTTTTCTTTTAGTATCACATATTTTCTGAATAAAAGACAAGAATTTATCAGCATTCTTACCTTTAGAAAAACTCATAAGAAATAAAGATATTTTGTTCACACAAGATATAAAGAAGGTTTTTTTAGAAGTTATACTATCTCTGTTTCATAACAACTGGTTTATTTAGTTTATGAAATTTATATAAAAAATATAATTATGATTATGGAACAGAAGTAGTAGCTTTTAATAAATTTTTGCTTCATCAAATCAAAGATCTAACTTAAATATTGTAAAGGATCACTAAGTGTCTATCAGTTCACAAGCAACACACAAGAAAGTATCAAACTTGTTTTTTTAGTTTGTGTCTTGGTGTGGTTGGAGTTGCAATTCATGTATATAAAGATTTTTCCTATTAAGTAAAATTTGAAAATTCAGATAGAATTACTTTAGAAGGTAATCATAATCAAACAATTTGATCAAATTAAGCACTAGCAGGAATGTTTTACTCATACTGAGATGATTTAGGTGCAGGAACTAAATTGGAAGGATTTATTATAAACTAGGAGTTAGGACATATTGGCCTCTGATTTAGTGGTAATAATGGTGGTGCATACTGTCAATTAAGAGAATCTGTTTTAGAATTGAAGACCCATAAACAAATGATCCAATATGCACTTTTACAAGATAAAAAAGTGACTAATTTGAGATACTTGTGACATTCTAAGATAATTACAGACACCTGCTGGTGAAAAAGAATACACAAAAATTGAATAATTTGATTGGTTGAAGAAGATCTGCTTAATTAATAAGAAAACAAGCTGAAGATACTGGAAAAACGAAAGTTTCTTTGATAGGAATTGAATGGGGTGGTTTGAAATCACATCTAACAATATGATGTCTTGTTTGCAAGGCTTAGAATAATACACTGACAGTATCCCCCTGCAGAAGAGTAAGACTCTCCCATAGGAGGTGGCGTTCTGGGCATGACACTAAACTGCATCTGACCTGGAGTGGTAGTACATGTTAGGACCTGTCTATGAGTGAAATAAAACTGTTCAAACTCCCAAAAAACTCTTAGAAAACAACTACACCAAAAATATAAACATGAACGTATGATGAACATGATTCCTTAAACTATAAGCATAAAATGACCCTGGATGGGTTGACATACCATTAAAATCTACTAATCAAATCTAACAATAGTGACTACTTTCACCAGGCAATTGTCAAAAAAATAACCATTTATCTGTTCTAATAAAATCATAAATTCCATCATTTCTCGAAAGCTTACACAAATAATCTGGGAATTCTGGAAAGAAATATACAAGTAACAAATTAAGATTAATAAATCTGATTTTCATATTCTCTTGCAACTGATACATGGCTCCTACCCTTGAGTCTTCTCAGGTTATTGATCTTGAAGAAGAAAGCTGCATAAACTCTTGTGACCTCTTTATACGTTTTTTTCAGCAGAGAGGTGCATTTAGCATAACAGTTATTGTTTGAGGAAATGGAATCAGTAACCCAAGTTCAAATCCTGGTTGCATTTTTCTTCACACTAATTCTCTTCACTCCTCCCCTCCCCAGCTTTAGGTAAATAGTAGATAACTTTGATAATCATATTTATTCAAAGAATTATAAGGCATGAAATACTTTGGTTGAGTATGAAACCATTTTGCTCCCTTAGCAAAAGCATTTATAACTGTCATTATAAACAAAGTAGATAGAGAAATTGTTGAATCTCAAAACATTTTATAGCCTATGATATAGAACATCATTATGTGGTTACTGTACAAGTGTAGTGGAATAATTTCCAAAACAAATCACCATTTTAAAATGTTGACTTGTAGAATAGAGGGGGTAGAGAGATAAAAGGATTAAATACTTATAAATAAAACTAAACATCAATGTTACTAAGGGTAAAAGAATTTTAGATGTGTGTGTGTGTGTGTTTCTCTGACTCTCTTTCTGTATATATATATATATATATATATATATATATATATATATATATATATATATATATATATATATTTACATTGGTGAATATGTTAAGTACTCTAAATAGCTTGCATAATTTAAATTTTACAGTGGGGAGGGAGAGTTGGGCTATACATGAGTAATAATTTTGTAAGGTTGAAATCAAAACATAATGGGAGGGATTTGGAGCAACTTTTGGCTTCAAAATTCAATTCCATATAATAGTGATGTTTTTCACCATAAATCAAAGGTTGACTTATACACCAGTACATACAATATGTAGCAAACTAGGCAGTGCATTCATTGTAATTCTCTTGGACAAAATAGAAACACAAATTCTTGCTTTACCTTTATACAATATATACACAATGAAGCCTTTAATGTTTAAAATTTTAACTTTTGGTATTCTGATACTAAATTACATCCCATGTTCTGATGCTCTGGGGTGTGTGAAACACTCATTCCTAGCTATTACTCTTAGGTTAACTCTGACTCAGAGAGGAAGCACATGTTAAAGTCCCATCTGTGGGTCAAATACTAGTAAACCTGTTTGAATATTAAATAAAAATACTTGAAACCATATAATTGTGTATAAATTATAAGTATTAAATAGGAATACTTGAAACCAAATAACTTTGAGCAAATTATTTATGTTAGATTGGAATACTTGAAACCATATAACTGTGTGCATACAAATGTTTATTATTATTAAATAGGAATAGTTACTTTAAGTTATGTAATTGTGTATAAATTATTAGTATTAGATAGGAATACTTGAAACCATATAATTGTGTATAAATTAGTTTTATTAGAGTGGAATACATGAAATCATATGATTTTGTGCAAATCATTTGAATCAGATTTTAGCATTGAATTTACTTATGAGGGGTTGATATATCATTGAACAAATAAACTAAAGCTAACTTTAGATTTTGGCATGTGTCAAAGAATTTCCAATCCTACTACTTCACTGCGCTAAGAATTTAGAGGAAGACAAAAAAAATAGGGGCTTGGATGTGTAGTTTCCTTGTATTTGTAGGAAATATTCAACTTGGAATAGCATTTTTGTGGTCCATAGATAAACAAAGGAAAAAGTACAGCATAATAGGAGACAGGAAGTTTAAAGCCTTGATTATGCAAAAATATCTACAAAAAAAATGATGAAAATGTACTAAAAAATAGGATGAAAAGTAAGTGAAAATGAGTTTTAACTTACAGATCTAGTTGGTGATTATCAGTTTTTCAAGCCACAAGGAAGCAATACATGTGCTAGCCCAGAAACAAAACACTTGTGAGAATATAGTATATTTATGAAGAGGAGTGAGTGTGAGACTCTTGTATAAAAATATGCATGAATGTATGGAAACCTGAAATAGAAAGGAAAAAAAAATTTGATTAAAATTTTTCAATGAAGAAAGAAAATGAAAAATTGGCAAACACAGAATAAACCAAAAGCAAAATACACTAAGAAATTAACAAATAAATAAAAAATAAATAGATAGCAAAAATGTTACCTTAAAATTAACCAAGAAGCAGAAATTATGAAAAATTTGGTCGTCATTGTGCATGAAAGTGATGTATATGTGTAAATGACTAAATGTTAGATTTTAGCTGTGTAAAGAAATGTCAACAAATAAACCATTTGAAATGATTAGGAATAAATCAGGTTTGATAGTTCTATGCACTTAAAAAATTAGTTTCTTGCGATGATGGAAGATCTTTGTGTGAATTTTAAGAAGAGAATATCAGTAAGGTTTCTGCAATTCGTTTTACAAGTTTATTCCTCAATACTTCATTAAAAATACTTTCATGAAAATTAAAACTATAACATGGCTGGTTCAGTTACAAAATATTTAATGACAAAATCATAGTCTGTCTAAATTTTTGAGATGGATAATTGTTATTATTTTACATGTCTTAAATTATTCTGGCCACTGTATTCAAAATATAAAAATTCAAGATGAGAACAATAGTTTACAATATATGAATAATGTAAATAATGCTATACAATTTTCAACATTGTAGTAATACTATGAACAAATCAATAATATAACCATAAAACTGGTCAATATATAAAATAAGTGAACATTTTGAATTTTATCAACTATTGTTCTCTGGTTTGCACTATCTCTCTGCACAAGATCAGATATCTGAAGAAGATGGGAGAATAAATCAACAAAAATACATAACATATAGAATGATTTTAATTATTTGAACAATTCTTAGAATGATAATGGCTTCTCAAAATTCTATTTGATAAAGAAGTTTATTTTATATCTGTTTATTTGTTTAGAAATTCACCCAGTCTTATTGAAAAAGACCATCAGTTGAAATTGTGTGAATAATATTCCCAAGAAGATTTTCAAACACAATAATTAAACAGTTATAAGTCCTCTGATCAAATAATATTCTATATTTATCTGTGGAGCATGAAAACACATTAATTGTTCTTACATGTTTATAAACATATTGATTTAACTGTTGCTAACTACATTAGTACTCATGCATTAATTATTATTCTGTCAAGATAGAAAAACTGACGATAAATGAGGCCCAACACAAAACTTTCATCACTGAAGGAATACACTTGTTACAACCTGTATTTAGTCATGGACAACGTTATGCTACCAGAGCAAAATATGAATTTAAGGAAAATGAAACTGAAAAATATTGTAGGATAGAAATGGATGAATTTTTACAAAGAATTGTTCAGTATGATCGCATGAATGTTATATGCTCAATTAGTGGAGGCAATGGTGTAACAGTTATCATCTTAGGAAATGGAGTTGACAACCTGAGTTCAAATTCTGTATGAGCCTGTTTGTGTTTCACTTTATGCTAATGCTAATGAAAAAGACATGAATTCATTTTTTCTCCTCCTCCCTCCAGCTATGAGTAAATAGTAGGACAGACTGGGGGCTTTAACCTTGGTTAGGCAACCAGTCTAAGAGAAGAAAAACTATCAATTCAAACCAACTTCCCTCTGCTAAAAATGACCTTGTGCCACATTGGACCAATGAAAGAGGGGTTGGATAAATACATATGTACTCAATTGAACCAATTGGATAAATCATTAGTTACAATTCTTCATTCTTTGTCTTTTATAAAGATTGAAAAAAAAAACAAATATAAATACATAAAGAAATAAGCCAATATTCAAACCTATGACATTTTTAGTTGTCTAAATTTCTGCAATGAAGCTTGATGATTTTTATCATTAAAGGTTTTCAGACTATTGTCTTCATCTTTATTGTTATTTCCACAATGTTTCGGATGATACGTCCTCTAACCTTCTTCAGGTGTTTGTCAAACTCGGGAACCTTCACGGAACTTTGAACTACGTCCTTTATTGAATCTACAGGGGTCACCTGTTCTGATTCCGTTAGCCATAACCAGGTACAAGTGTTAAGTATTCCTGTATTGTTACTCGCCTGCAGTTAGAATTGAACCTGCAACCTTCAGATAATTGTCTCCATAAAAGCTTAGGGTACCAACGCCTATAACCATCATGCTATGTGTCCTGCTGGACAATTCAGAGTAAAAAAAAATCTGAATAGTAGCACAGGTAAAAAATCATACATAATAGTAGTAATCCTAGTCAAGTAAGAACATTATAAGTCCCAAAAAATCACTCAGAATTGTCAAGCAGGACACATAGCGTAACTGTTATGAAATAGCCGAGGGATTTCAGTTCATGCCTTTGAGTTTAGTTAGGCATAGAACCTTTCGGCTCAGCACATGGGTTGGTTGGGTGTAAGATTGAAGCAGGTGTTAACGCGGGTGCGCGCGAGCGGATGGAGGTGTCACTCAGATGTCATAACAGTCCGAGACGATACTGGGTGACAAGGTGCGGGTGACGTCACGCACCGGAAGCACGCGGAAGTTTGTGTGAGAATTTGAAGAAAATAAGAGTCGGGTTTTAGACACCAAACGAGAAGGATCGATTTTGGAGCTCGCAGGCGCAAGGCGAACGTGCGCCCAATGGGGGCCGCTCGAGTTGGGGGCCAAATGAATAAGACAGCATAGAAGATTGTGTCTCTCCTCCTTACGTCAAAACCTTTAACTCAAAGTTAATAAAAAGGTTTCGTACCTGAACAAGAAGTAGTTACGTGTTTTTGAGATTCCTGTTCTTTATATATTCTATCGTTATGAACATTACATGTCTATTTCGCACATGGCCATATTCGTGTATATGGCTACGCAACATAACGATTATAGGCATTGGTACCCTAAACTTCATCTGAAGGTTGCAGGTTCAATCCTGACTGCAGGTGAGTAACAATACAGGAATACTTGTACCCGGTTATGGCTAACAGAATCAGAACAGGCGACCCCCGTAGATTCAACAAAGGATGTAGTTCGAAGTTCCGTGAAGGTTCCGGAGTTCGACAAACACCTGAAGAAGGCCGGAGGACATATTGGCCGAAATGTTGTGGAAATAACAATAAAGATGAAGACAACAGTCCAAAAAGCCTTAATGATAAAAATATGACTTTTTTCTACTTCTGTAAAACTGCAGTGTATGCATTACTTTTCCTATTTATAAATTCCAAAAATGCACCATAGAATTCAGTAAAAAGTAGAGATGGCCTTCCTCAAAGTTAAAGTAGTTATATATTTTTCACCAATGCCAAACATTAGTGTTTATACTTAAAAAGCCAGATTTTTGAGGGGTAATTTTCTAGGCAAACAGATTATTTTGCCAATCTTCCAACACCATCTCAATTTTCCTCTTTTGACTGCATTCTATACTAAATTTAAGTGTCAAAATAGAGATGGACACAAAGCAAATTTTGAATGCACACTTTACACACACTTAGCAAATAAACAGGAATCTCAAAATTCATTTATCAATCTGATGTAACTGTTATAGTTTATCTTCTCTACAAAGAGAGCTATTCTGAGCTTTTTGCAGAAGACTAACAGATATACCCAATATTACTTGGGAAAAATCTCAGATTTTGATAAAATAATTCTTGTATATATTTTAGCAAGAATCTATAGACACAAAAATATAGACATGAACATACAACAAAAAGAATTCTAAACAAAGAAAAATTCTGATTACCTTTTGAGAGCCTCTTTTAATGACTATTTCCTATTCTATATTTTGAAAATATCTTGACTCCTTTTTCATAACTTACTAGTGAACATCTAATATATATCTGGCCATGTGAAAAACATGAACCTGACCATGATCATTTGCTTATTGATAAAATCAAAAAACATTTTTTTACTTCATATCAAAGTTTTGTTTGCCGAGAAATTTTACCCATCTAATGATCTCAAATGAACATAGAGGTAAACATTGCATAGTCTGTATAAGAGCTTCAAGTCAAGTCAAAATCCATGTAAGAAATGAGGACCCTAAAACTTTTTGTTTTGCCGTAATTCTCAAATAGACACACACAAAAGTGCACAAACTAGCATAGGAGTAGAGATAATCAACCTTGTCATAATTTATCATTTATCAACAAATTCATTCAGTACACAATGACAATCACTAGTTAACAGAAAAGTTAAGATTTATTCAAAGGTTAACAGAAACAAGTCAAATTAAGTAAAGGAATTTGTTGGCTCTTAATAATTATCCAACACAAAAAAAGATAATTTCTTATTCAAGTGTTTTTAATTAATTCAGCCATAATTAAACCTCTCTATATCTCAATTTATCAATACCTATTTATTTATGCTTATATATAAAAGAATATAAATAATTTGGTAATGCAAAATTCTATTTGTTTGCCAGAGTCCAATTCTTTGAAAAAGAATTCTGCATGAGATCCTTAAAGCATAAAAAAGAAGTTGAAAAAACTCTGCGCTAAATAACCAATCAATACAGATTTGATACAAACAGGATATGACAAGTTATATGGACCAATCAGAATAGAGAATAAAGCTAAGAATTATATCCTATTGATTCAACTGAGAATAAAATCAAGTGATCATGTTGACCAAAGAAAATAAATTCAGGTTTTAATCCTCCTTGGATGGGTTAGGTTTATAGCCTGGCGCCTGAAGCCCCCCTCTTTAGGGGAATGCCGAAAGGGCCTGAGGCATTTTTGAAGCCTCCAGGCGCATGTGGGCTCTGGCGCTGCACCCGGATCCACCTTAAAGAAGTCTTGTGCCATACTCGTCCAGTGTCCGGTTGGTGGGACGGAGGACAAATACTGCTTGATTAGCAACTGATTATGGTTAACCTTGCACATCACAACAATAGTGTCACCCATAGGATACCAATTATTTCTTGAGGATCTTGATTTTGTCAATACCCAGCTATGATGTTTTGCTGTAAGCGCAAGAACTAAAAAGCTGAAAGACGACAAGGAAAAGAGAGGAGAAAATGCGATTACAGTTCTTTTTTTGGATACAGCTGGATGTGAGACAATAATGAAAGTCTCCACTATGGCATATCCCACAAACCTGGAAGACCTGACTTAAAAAAAAAAAATTCGTCAGATCATGAGAAATATGAGGCCCAAAAACAGATGATAGTAGCAGAAAGAACGAAGTTCATGTCGATGAAACAAGAAATTGACAAACCAATCATAAAATATCTACACTGTCTACGATATACAATAAGAAGAACAGGCGATTGAAGTGGACTTAATTCAAATAATGTTAATTGAAGGTATTTACAATGCATCACACCAATATAAAATAATAGAACAACTACAAATAGTAAATATGTTTTTAGATACCTGCATTGACTTTATACAGCAACAAGAATTAATACAGAAATACAGCCATAATAAAAGTCAACCCAGCAAACAAATATTTGCCAATACTTACAAATTAAAAAAAAAATTAATGTTCGTATTGTGGACTTGAACATGAAAAAAAAAGGGAAAAATGCACAGCATTTGGGAAGATTTGTACAAATTATTTTAAAAAAGAACCATTTTCAAGTAGTATGCAAATTCAAAAAGAAAAATGTTGAAAGAGTTGAAGAAAATGAAACTAATATGCAAGTCTTTTCAGTAAAAAACGAAAACAAGAATGTAGAAAAAATTGAACAGAAGGAAAAAGACTTTATACTTTATAATTTCGATTTGGATAGGCAAATGGATACCAGCAGTGAGGTAACGCTTATACCAAGAAATTTCTGGGAACGCATTGGAAAGTCAATTTTACGAAAGAGCAGTTTAGTACTCCGCCAATTTGATGGGTTGGTCATAAAAACTTTAGGGTACTTTGAAGGTTCATTGGAGTTAGAAGATAAATTTCAAGTAATACCTATAATCATCACAACTTGTAAAAAAAAACAAGGTACTTCTTGGAAATGATGTGCTCAACATAAATTCTACCAAATTAATTTATGAGATAAAAATGGAAAAAAGAGGAAAGTTAAAAAAAACTATAAAGCAAGTTTAGAATTAAAAGAAAATGTTACCCTGTCTTATCATGAGGCACGAAAATTACCCATACATTTGTTGCCATTAGTAGTAGCAAAACTACAAAAATTAATAGAACAGGACCTTCTTGAACATGTTCCCCCTGGGGTAGCAAGTGGGCATCACCCATGGTAGTTTTAAGAAAGTGAGATAGAGAATGCGTATATGTGGAGATTATAAAATTAGCGTAAATCACAAAGTTTGCTCGGATTCATATACCTAATGTTAAAGTTGGATTTCATGCACTGGCAAGTATGAGTATTTTTACAAAAATAGATTTGAAAACGGCATACCTCCAAATACCAATAGACGATAACTTCAAAGAAGTAACGACGATAAATACGCCAATAGGCTTACTGAAATGGAGAAGGATGCTACATGGTATAATAACAGCAAGCGCCATATTTCAAAGGGCCATTGAACAGGTTCTAGAAGATATAAAAAAATTTGGTTTGTTACCAAAATGATATCTTACAACTATCATTTACACATTTTTTTTCAATTATTGTCATTCCAGTGTTTCTTAATCTATTCAAGACAATAAAAAAAATGCGTAAATTATTGTAGTAAAATATCATTTATAGGTTATACCATTTCAAAAGAAGGTATATCACCAGACCAAGCCTTGATTTAAAAAAAAATACTAAAAATAGCTACACCTACAAATAAAAAAGAACTTGAATCTTTTTTGGGGATTGGTGAATTTCTACAGGCGATATGTACCAAAATATACGGACTTCACTGAGCCGTTTGCAAATTTAAGAAAAAAAGAATGTTGAATTTATCTGGTCAGAGAAACAACAAAAAGCTTTTGATAGATTAAAAGTAATTATGGCAAAGAAACCAGTGGTAAAAATTTTTGATCCGAAAAAGGACATTACGTTAACCACAGATTAACATTCAATATCTGGAATATTATCACAAGGATATCCAATAATGTATTTATCAAGAAGACTAACGAAGAATGAATTTAATTATTCAAATATAGAGAAAGAAGCCTTGGTGGACAACCACTAGAGCGCAACAGTTTTTAATTGGGAAAAGATTTCTTTTGAGAAGTGATCATCGACCATTAGAGTTTATATTCAATCCAAGAAAAGAATTACCCAAAGTCACGACATCAACAATACTAAGATGGGCAATAAGATTAATGGTATTTGACTTTGATATAGAATATGTCAAAGGAAATTTAATTCCACACGTAGATGCACTATCAAGATTGCGATTTTACAAGGAGTCAAAAGATAAAGCAGAAGAAGAATTTGAAGATACATTTTTACATTGGGTAGAGACTGATGTTTTGTTTTTAGATAGAATGGCTGCGAAAACTAGACATGATCCAGTACTAAGTAGGATAATATCGAGTATAAGAAAAAACGTATAGGGAAATTGTTCCAGGGCGGAAAGACCCTACAAAGAAATAAGACATAAGTTAACAATAGAACATGGAGTGATTTGTAATGGAGATCTGATAATTCCCCGAGAAACACAAAAAAATTGGTGATAAAAAGTGTACATGATGATATCCACTGTGGAGTTGCGGCTACGCAAAAAAGAATAAAATTAGAAGCATGGTGGCTGGAATATTTACGAGATGTCGAAGAAAATATAAGAAAATGCAAAAAATGTAAAGAATTAAGAAATTTTACACAGACTACTCTACATTTATGATCCAGAGAAGTGAAGCCATGGAGTCGTGTGCATATGGATCATGCATACATTACTGGAGTGGGACTTTTATTAACATTAGTTGACATTTTTCAGGCTGGCCTGAAGTAACCCGTGTATTAGACAAGAAAAGTTTTACGATAAAACAGATTCTAAGGGTTAGAAATGGCACATCAAAAACCCTGATATCCGATAATGCACTAGAATTTTATGATGAAGATCTTAATTTATCGTTGAAAAAATAGGGTGTAAACCGTGAAAATGGAATTGAAAGTATGTTCTCAGCAAAAAGAAAAAAACAGAAGTTTTTCTATCAAGGCTGCCTTTAAGCTATCGCACAATACCACATGCAGGAAGACTAGAAAGCCTATCAGCTTTAATGGGAAGGCAAATTAGAGGTCTGCTGACGATATCGTATTCCAAATGAAAAAGTGTGGTACAAAAAGAACAAAGAATCAAATCCAGAAAAGGCAGAATTTATCATCCAAAAAAAAACAAACCACAATACAGCTATAAATAGAGAAAAGGGGAACAGTATATTAGCCCATGCAGATCAAATAAGGGCCTCAGGGCGAATATGAAGAGCAAAATGAGGAAGAAATCTCTATACTTCCTTTCGTTAATGATTTATTGGAACAACCTTAATAGAATGAAACGACAGGAGACGAAATAATGCATGATCAGGTGGGCCAGGATGAGTTTGAAAACTCGGATGAAGATCAAATAATGCAAGAAGACGATCTTGATTACAGTTCAGTGTGGGACAGATCTAGATCTCCCAGAGAAAGAAATACGGGAGAGAGACAAGGAGAGCAAAGTAATCCCGAAAATGAAACAATTGCTAGAAGAAGTACAAGACCTACTAGTGGCATAAGACTCATTGGTTTCAGGGAGCTGTAGTGATACTGGCAAATTAATCTGCCTAATTTGCCGGAGTGTAAGAGAGAGCCTATATAAGTCTCTTACTGAGAATAACTGGGAAGCTTGATTAGCGACTGACTAGTGCTAACCTTGCAAATCATAACATTAATTGTTAACACAATAGAGAAAGGATTATATTTTGTCTTATTTATGGGCTTATAACATTTCAATAAAACCTGGCATTTAAAATAAGTGTGTTTGCCATTAAGGGAAAATATAACAAAATTGTAAAACTAGTTTTTTTGCCAGACACTTCAGATTTTATAAAGTTTTTTAAAATAATAATTTTTATTATTCCAACAGTACTGATAAGATGGATTTTAGAAGTACACAAATTATTGCAAGTCCACCATAATCCAAATTAAGAAAAACAAACCTTTTCTTTATATAAAAAAATAAGAGCAGTTCAAAGTATGAGAGCTTTATACATTTTGCCTATGCACTGATGCAGAGAATTGTTAGTAAACATATTTTATAGTTGTGCAGCAGTGGTTGCTGGAATGACCTCCAGCTAGCTCAAAAGTTTGTTTGAGGTCTTGAGAATCCAAGTTAAAATAGAAAATATTTCAAATGGAAATTTATTGATTAAATTCAAGAAAATAACTTTCAGATCCTGACTAGAGACAATGGCAGCTTCCTATCCTGTGACAAGAAAATAGGACTGAATTGAAATAGAAATTATCTGAAATCAAATTTTGTTCAGGAATAGCTTTCTGAACCTGGATGGTTTCTTTGTTTAATTGCATATCAACCTATGTGCGTTATTTAATGCCAAAGCTATCCTTGAAGAAGAACAGTAGTGGTACTATATAACTCATAGCTGGAGGGTAATAAGGGGGTTCATACCTTTGCTAATGGTATTAATCCAAAAGTGAACATAATAGCAGGACTTGAATTTGAATATGTTTACTACAATGTTTCAGTCCAGCACATTAGCCACTATGCCAAAGGAGATTCCTTGACCTTGACTGAAGGAGTGGCAGGGGATATGTTGGAACATAGTTTCAAGTCAGATGATGGGAGTGTAATTTAGCAAAAATATCCACCTGATTTGTTTCTTGCAAAGGTTGAAGAGAAATAGCTGGGAGAAGCTGTTTTAGAATTTTCTGTTGTTTACTGAAGACATAATTTGCCAAAGTCATCATTTGATTCCAGTTCACTGGTTTTTACCTTTTCAAATAATAATTTGGTACCATCTTTCAACTTTGTGTACATATTTTCTTTAGCAGTATTAAATTCTGTTTTTAAGTTAACCATATGTCTCTTTATTTTTCCAGTTAGTAAAGAAGATAGCAGACTCAGCTTTAACCACAGATTTCAAATTGCCATGACTCACTGAAAATCAAAGAAGTTCTCTTCTTCAGTGAGTAAAAAACAAATACCAAGATCCTCTAGACAATGTGACCAATAGACTGGGCATTGATTTTATTAGTACAGTTTATACCTGTAACCAATACAGATAGAGAGGTGACTCCAACCCAAGAAATGAAGGTCACACTGGAGCTGTGTGCCTGAAAGAAGAAAAGATAAAAGGGGGCCAATAAAATGGGTGTTGACAGCAGGCACAAGTTTTGGACACAAATCCATAAACAATGTTCAATGTTTAACAGCATGTCTCTTATTTGCTATGACAACACTCAGGTGTTTAGAATAATTTGAAGTTTCTTACTGAAATCTCTCATTCTACTCCACACCTGTAGAGAAATTACCTTAAGATTATTATTCTTCCATAAATCTTCTATGGAGTTTAAATCAGGTGACTGATTTGGTTACTCTAAAACTTTTTTTTGTTGCCATTATTGGGGTACAAAACATAGTTATCTCCTTTTTTGGAGAGTTATGGGCAGAGCTCCCGACAATCACGTGACTATTGGTCATGTGACATTTCAAGAAGTGACTTCTCCCTCTTTTTGGTAGAAGACTTCGGTCAGAGAAGAACCCTTCTTCTTTCGTCTCTGCTTTGAAAGAAGCATGTGCATACAAATTCTCTTCTGAGAATTTTCCCTACACCAGGAAACCCTAAGTGTTTAACCATTACTATTCAGCACTTCTTGTTCTTTGGAACGACTTTGTAATCTTTTTATGATTTGGGACATTTATCATGTTTTATATGAATGTGAACTTTGTTTTTCCTTACTGAAATATTCTGTGTTGAGTTATTATTCAGATAGACTAATGCATTATAGGAAAAAGCTGATGGTAGTCTCAATACTACACACTATAAAATCCTATACTATTAATCCCTCTCTTGTTTCAATGCACTTTTTTTTATCATTATCATGTTGAAAAATTCAAACTCTCAGAAGTTGAGGATATTTTACAAATTAAAGAAATTCTTCTTCAATATTTCACATACATAGCTATATCCATTGTTCCTTCAATAACATTTAGTGTATCCATACTCCTAGAAGAAAAACCACCCCAAATTGTTATACTTTCATCATCAGGTTTAACTGTTGGGATGATATTTTGAGGATATATGAAGTGCACTTTTTCTGCAGACACATCTTGAACTGTTTCTATTAAAGAGTTTAATTTTTGTCAAGTCAGACCATATTTTGTCCCAGAATGAAGTAGACTTCTTGAGATGATTACGAGCAGAGAATATAAGATTTAGTGTGAGTGAGAGACAGAATAGGAGTCAGAGAATGCACTTCTACATTAATTGTATCTTTGCTTAATTTTGTCACAGTTGACTCCTGATCCTTCTAAAGTTCTTGCCAGGTAGTGAATGGGTTTTGAATTAATTCCTGACAAATGGATGTAGCAGCTTGTTTTAGGCAGACACTCCTTTACCTTCAATTTTGCAAATAAATAATTTTAATAGAATTAAATTCCAAACTGAAAATTTTATTTCTATTTTTAGAAATGTACCCAGAACTTGTGTGTACTATTTATATGATGAATTTGTCAATAAATTTTCATGTAAGTAAATATTTCTTTTTTTTTCTAATTGCCTATATTGAGTATTTTCTATATTTAGGGTGGTGGGTTGAAATTAATAGCAGTAATAGAAATTATAATTTTCTTTTGTGTGACACTGTCCACATAGACACACATACATAAAAGAAAGTGTTGGAAGTTCTAAACCCAACCAGGAAAAGGATGATTATTCAAAAAAAGGTTTATTGAATTTTTTTCAAGGATTAAAGAAACTTGATGGTTTTGTTTATTTGTTCAATGGTAAACAACTCCTATTGGATGATTTAATACTGAAATTTATTTAATTCATAGATGAAATTTTGAATAACTATAATCTTAATGTTCCATTGTATTATCTTAAATTGTACTTTAATTGCACACATTTGTACGGTTTCAAGTATTTTTATCTAATACTAATAATTTATACACAATTATATTGTGGTTGGTTGGTTGGTTATATTTCATAGCATATCAACCTTTGTTGGTAATTTAACACTAAGTCCTGTATATATATATATATATATATATGATTTGAAAACAAATAGTTTGTAGGTTACATCTTTAAATGAGCCAGAGCTCATTTGTTGGCACATAGTTAAATGGTCCCATGTATTACTATCTAATACTAATAATTCAAGTCAACATTACTCATTTGCTTGCACACAGTCAAATGGTTCCAAGCATTGCTGTCTAATACTAATAATTCAATTGCAGTTAAATGGTTTCAAGTACAGTAAATGATCAAATAGTTCTATTTGACCCATAGTTGGGATCTTAACAATTACTACAACTTCAGTTAAAGTGGATCTGGGAGTAATGATAATGAAGGGATCCTTCATATTCACCAAAACTCTAGAACGATATTCAACATCAGAAGCTTTAGTGTCATATCAAGGACACTTTTTGGGAAGGGGGTCTTACCCCTCAGTAGAGATGAAGTTGGTGTATTCTACAGTCCATCTGACTGGGTTGATTATATGGTTTAAAGTAACTAATCTTATTTACTAACCCCTCCGCTTGGGCAGGATATAACACAAGGTCAATTTTTAAGCGGAGTTTAACAGGTTTGAATTCAGAGTTTTCCTTCTCCTAGACTAGTTGCCCCACCAAGGCTGGAGAACCCAGTCTGTCCTACTATTTAGCCATAGCTGGAGGGAGAATAATTGGATTCATACCTTTCCCAAGGGTATTAGTGCTATGTGAAATGCAATCAGTCTCGTCCAGGATTTGAACTCGTGTTGCCGTGTCCATTTCCTACAACGATAACCATTACACCACGAGCACCTCCACAAAAGTAACTAATAATAATTATAATCCTTAGTAAACAATCAGAGCTTCAAGTAACTAAATACAAATGATTTGCCTGCAGTTAAATGTTTTTATGCCTTCCTATCTAACATTAATAATTCTACTTAATAATATAATATAATAATCATTAATTGCACACAGTCATGGTCTGACAAATTCCTATTTAATACTAATGATTTGCAAATAGATCTATTTCACCCATTGATGGAACTCTAACAGATACATCTACTCTGGGTCAGAGTGGACCTGAAAGTAATGGCAATGACAGGGTACAACTCCACATTCTCCAAAGCTTCAGAACGAGGTGCAGGTTAGGGTTATATCAGGATATTCCTTTTCTTTTTTTGTAAAGGAGAGATCTTATTCTTTTGCAGAGAATGCAGTCAACATATTCTAAGTCATGCAGACAGGGCTATAAGAAACTAGAGAAATGATGTACTAAGTGTATTGAACTGTGGGATAAATATGTGAATAGATGGTTTTAAGTCATTTTCTTGGTGGAATCAAGAATTTTTCATTATCCTCTTATGTATACATATCTTCTGATATTTTCAAACCATTTTGTGGAAGGTTGTATATCAATTCACAAAGTCTGATACAAGGCCTCATGTTACAGAGTACTTAATGAGTCTTGTAATAACTATTAATAACTAACTAATTTCTCCTTAGCGACTTTAACATATAGTGAATAACAATTAGGTTACAATTTGGATCTTCCTCTTCATCATCAGGTGATTTGCTGGCTTATAAAATTCAACAAACCATTTTGGCTCATTTTCATTTTGGTTTAAAATGCAAAGAGTTCTAAAGTAACTAAAACTTTTAATCCTTTTTCTGTCCAACATCCTTTGTATATCAACTAAAATTATGTGAATTAGTCACTTACTGTTGATTAGAATATATTCTGAAATTCAAATTTTTCAGATAAAATTCAACAATCAGAGCAGTTATTTCAGTTTATATATTCACTTCTGATACCATTCCAGAAGTAAAAGGAACATTAACACAAAATAATTATATTTTCAATAATCATTAGAATATGTTTATGGATATTTGAGAAGAGCAATTTCAGTTAACTGTACAAACAGGAAAATGATTTTGTAAGGTATTAATCTTTTGAAAATAATTGATATTTGACTTAAATAATTCATCTAGTTGGCTGTTTTGAAGGATTTGTAAAAAGATTTCACCAGCCAATCAATATAATTTGCTTAACAATAAATTCTATTGGTTCACTCATGCATTTGACTACAATACTGTCTAGTGAATCAATGAACATGAAGCATGTAGCTAATGATAATTTGTATTGGTTCACTTGTGCATGTGACTATGACATCACTGTTTGGTTAGTGAAGAGATAAGTGAATTAATCTATTCAATCAAATTTAGACTTATCCATTATTTTTCATTATATTTTTTCTGTTTCATAAAATTTAATCAAAAGAATAAAAATAACCATAAGATGAATGATAGAAAGAAAAAAGATTAATAAATACAAGTACATTTTCATACATCTGGTTATGTTTCTATGAAGAAAGAGTGAATGAATGGTAAAAAAGAAGTTATGTGGTCAACAATAATGCATGAGTTCATTCTAAGTAAGCTGCACATTTAGGTTTGGCTCAATTGTTACAGCAACTAGTTGAGATCTAAAGTCACCGAGATAAAATAGTTAATTCAAAACATTACCATGTATAAATTATTTGTATTGGATAAGAATACTTGGTACCATATATAATTGTATATAAATTATTAGTATTAGAAATCATAGAAATGTGTGCAATCAAATGATAATAGATAAAAAAGGGTAAAAATCCAATGAAATATATTGAAAATATCAGTGATTACAATTAAATATTTACAAATAAATGAAATTTTGGCATTAAATAACTCATAAGAAGTTGATAAACTCCTTACAACTTATTTAATGCCAAAACATCAAGTTTCTTTAATCTGTAAAAAAAAAATCAATAAAAATTTAAAAAAAAATCATTCTTTTCTTGGTTGAGCTGAAAACTTTTCAACATAAGTGTGTGTGCAGTAATATATAAAAGTATTGGACATCTGGGATTGTTTAAGTTATCTTAAAAAATGATAATTTCTAAATTAGTTGATTTGATTTTTAACAAAAGTAGAGTGTTTTCAAATAGCCTTAAAATCTTTATAAAACTATCAAATATCAATTAAGACTAAGTAGAGTTGTAGCTGAAAGTTTAAAACTAGTATAGGTGACTTTCAACCAAAGTTTTTCAGGAAATAAAGCACCTGAAAATTTAAACAATTTCAGAAGTTGTATCTACCGATTTGTTTCAGTGGTGAAATAGTTGAAAGATTCAATATTCCATTCTGAACCCAATACTTTTTTAAAGAAAGATAATAATGCTCTATTTCTATTATAATCGGGATTTCTAATATTCAAAGTGCATGAATATTTACATAGACTGTAGATTTGTATGGATAACTCAGAGATTGGAATACAACATCAAAAGCCAAAATTAAAAATCTTTTTACCTCAAATAATCAAAGTATATGAACATTTGGGCTGTAATTAGTAATATCAATAGCAGGAAGATATAAAATTCTATCTTAGTTGCTTGGTTGATAATATTTGTTACAACAGAACTATATTAACTGCAATACAGGTTTCATACATATTTTTTAACATACATTGTTTTTAAAATATTTTATTTTTATTTTACTGTCACAATATAGTACAATACAAAATTAAGTTATCTTAAAATCTTCATGTCAAAAGGATTTTGGGCAGTGAGCAATGGATGATAGAGAAGGGTGGTGGGTGAGGGTCAGAGAGATCCATGTTCGTGGCACAATATGATGATGATGATGGTGGCAAGAAACAGTTTTCTTTCAGGTTAAAAAAGAAAATAATGATTTGCATTTAAAAAATGACTAAAGCAATGTGTGGTCATGTAACTGAGCAGTTTCTATGGAAAAGTTGGTATGTGCAATTTTTCCAACCGCACATATCAAGATATCAATAAATAAAAAACTAATATGATCCCTCATTTCTATAATCAATATATAATACTTTATTTTCCTGCTTTTAATATATTTTCTTACAAGAAAAAAAGGAAAAGTTAATGTAATTTTTAATTTCAATTTATCAAATAAGATATTTTTCATAAAGTATTTCTTGAATAAATCTAATGTCTTAAAATCTTTTCTCTCACTTATATATAATTTTACATTAAAGCATATGAAAATTTAACTGAAAAAGGACATATATCACAACCTGATTTTAGTTAGAGAATGAAAAATGTTTTATATTCCAAATGTTTTTAATACAAAGCCCATTCTTCAATATCCAGACAGCAGTTATTTTTCAATAACTTGTTTAAATAAAATTTATTTAGATATCAGTTACAAATGATTATATTGCAGTGGATCAATGAGGTGTTGGGTATCTCAATGCAGAAATAATGGGGTCTGATATTTTGAATTACCTCCAAGTAACCCAAACAAAATTCTTTAACTGCTTCTGCTGAAAACATTGAAAAACTCTAGCTACTAAATTGTTATGAATTTTTGCTTCTATTTAATCAATACAGTGAGATATCAGCAAAGCAATTATTTCTATTTCATCCTGCTAAAATGATCATACTACTCTGTACATTTAAAAAAAAACAAAAACAAAAAAAAAACAACAAAACAACAAAGAACAATCTTATATCTCTATATTTATCATCAATTTCTCATGACCCTGTGACCAAGTGACATTAACAGGATACTAGTTTATCCTATCAGCTGATGCATAATTTAGACAGCCAATATATTTGTTTGTACATGAATAAGACTATCTTTAGCAATCTTATTCATCTACCTCATAGCATATATATATATATATATATAAGCAAAATTGAATTTAAAACACAACCAGATGTATCACTACTAGTAGTTTCCTGCTTCCATAATTGTCAGGTGATCAGAAAAGGTTTTCACCAGTGAATATATATATATATACACACAGGTTTCAGAAGCAAAATATGAAATAATTTTTAAAACGATTTTTTTTGTCTTATATGTCCAACTTTTTCACAATTAGTTATATTATTTAAGCACTATTTTTTTAAATTAAAGTTCAGCCAATAAGAGTGAGCAAGAAAAGAAATGACAAAGAATCTATGATTTAACTTATGCTGAAACAAAGCCAAAGTTTCTTTGTCTACAAAGCAAAGAACAATTTTTACAGAAAAAGAGCTTTTTAAGGAAAAGAGGGAGTGAAGAATTGAACAAAAAACAAAAAGAAGGATTTTTAACTGCTCTTGCCATGCCGATTAAGAAGGAACCCACAATGTTAACAAGAAAGCATGCTAATGAATTGAAAGTCCATGAGAAAACTGTAAGGACAGCAATTAAACTCGATTTAAGCCCAAATTTTAAACCCCTTGATTATGCTATAAGAAAACAAAACAAATACAAGTTCGCATCCAAATAGGAATGGAATAAAATGTCTTAAGAATTTATTTTGAAGGCATGCAAATCATTTCAAAGGCATGTTGATACAATAATTGAATAAAATGGTGGCCATTTTGAGTATATTTACTGTTTTGTGTTTGTCTTCTTATTTTGTTGTTTATTATTTTAAATTAAAATTTCATAATAGAGTTGTTTATTATTATACTAGAATATTCCTAATTTTGCTTCTGCACCATGTATATATATATACATATAGATAAAAATAATGAGTAAAAAAAAAAAGCAATATGCAAAAGAGACAATTGTTTAAGAATGTTGGATAAAATAAAGAGCTCAGATGCTGGCAAGTAAAGTTAAAATAGTTATTTCCCTCACATTCCCTTGCTCAGTTTTTTGTAGCATTTTCGCCGATTTTTTTTAATGAATTGATTGCTTCTCAAAACCTCCTGTCTGATGATTGTTTTTTTTTAATTGCATAAAACTAGTAACAGATGAGCAAGGGAATTGAATTATTATATATGTATAGACATATCATACTGTTACTATTACTGCCTCTCCCTTTCTATATGTATCAAAAGTCACTTACTCTGCTTTCTTTCATTCTTTAGACAGGTAAAAAGAGGTGTATTAGATGCTTATTCTCATGTCTACACTTTGAAATGAGTTCTGATTTTCTATCCAAAAGACACTTTGATCTTAAAAACTTATATATCAGCAAAACATATTTATATAGTTCCCTATAATTTTGATTAAGATTTTTCAGGCTGTTGTCCTCATCTTTATTGTGGTAAGTTGAAACATAACGTTTCGGCTGCTGTATCTTCAAGCCTTCTACAGGTGTCTCTTGTTCTTGAACACCTTGTTTGATCAATAGTAAAACTTTAAAAATGATTTCCCAGGTTGAATCATTTCTATACACAGATAAACAAGGGATACTTAAAGAAGGCCGGAGGATACAGCAGTCGAAATGTTGTGTTTCAACTAACCATAATAAAGATGAGGACAACAGTCTAAAAAATAACAACCAAAATAATACACATCAAGCCTCATCTCAAAAATTCAGATAGATAATGTTCTGGTGCCGATGGTGAGCGATAATAAATAACATGTGAACACACAAGCTATCTAGTAATGGAGTGTCTTTATTTACATCCAAGGGAGCTAAACCTACAGAGCCGGCCTCACTTTCATGGGGCCGTTTCGTATCCATGTTTTACGGAGCTATATACATCATAGCATCCCTCTTGTCAAGTGATATTTTTACTGAGTTCAAGGTGATGTGTGATGTTGTAAAAGTCCATACTTTGTAATAGTGTGTGAGTTCATTTTTGAATGAAGTTAGTAAAATTCAGAGTAATCAAAGTAAGGTCCCAATGTGCTTTTTTCTTTTCTTTTTTTTCCTTTTTTTTCTCTTTCTTTTCTTCCCCTTTCTCCTCAATTTTTTGCTTTGTGCTTCTACCTTTCAATAGGTCATGGTCCTTTAATCGTGCTGGCACTTGAACAGGATGACTAGATCTACCGGTTTGGATTTCATGTGTCTGTGATGTGCATGTTTGTATGGGAGTGTATTGGGGGTCAGCTGGTGTTTGGTCGGGTAATGTATCTAGTTGCCGGGGGCGGATATTCAGGGGCTCAGTGGGTGCCCGGTCAGGAAATGTGGCCTGTTGGCGCAGGTGGATCCTGTTTCGCCTGTACTGTTGTCCATCTACCTGGACCATGTAGCTGCATAGTGCTGCTTTGCTAGTGACTATACTAGATGTCCAGTCACTGTTAGGGTTTTGTGGATGATGCTTCACCCTGATAGGTTGTCTTATGGCGAGGTCTGGTAATTGTTTGGCATGCTGGTCATAATAGCTTTTGGTTGTCTGTTTTTTCTTTATGAGTGCCTGTTGTATGTCCATTTGTACTTGGGGCATGTAGTCTGTGGCTTTGCATGGTAGCATTGAGTGGGTGCGCCTTGATAGGAGTCGTTGCGCAGGTGAACTGCGCATGCCTGGTGTGGTTGCTTTGCGCCATTCCAGGATAGCTTTCCACATGTCAGTTCCTTCTTTTGTAGTTTTCTTTATGATACCCTTCATCAGTTTCACTGCTGCTTCTGCTCGTCCATTGGATTGATGATGGTGTGGGCTGGATGTTATGTGGCTGACATCCCATGGTTTTAGGAATCTGCGAAACTCGCTGCTGATGAAATTGGTGCCGTTATCGGTGATCAGTGTTGCTGGTGCACCGTGTGTGGTAAAGACAGGTTTGATTGCTTTGATGAGGGCATTGCTACTGAGGTCAGGGAGCTGGCTTAGTTCTATAAAGTCTGAGTAGATACATAGTGTCTGCCATTCATTTCAAAACAGTCACTGGCCACTAATTGCCATGGGGGAGTCGGGATTGGGTAGGACATCAGAGGTTGTCGTTGTTGTTGCGGTTGGGTGAGCTGGCAGGTTTCACAATGCCGGACAGCTTCAGTGATTTCTGCATGCATCCATAGCCAAAACATTATCTCACGGGCAGTATTTAGGGTGTACTGGATGCCTAAGTGGGACCTGTGTGCCCTGACAACCATCTCTGGCCTCAGTTTTGTCGGTATGATGAGGTGTGTGCCTCGATAAGCTAGGCCATTTTCTGTGGCTAGTTCATCACGGAATGGCCAGTATTCCCTGATATTGAGTGGACTGTCATTTTTGTCAACTGGCCAACTTTTTTTGTGATTTCTATTAGTGCTAACAATGTCGTGTCCTGACCAGTTTCTTCCTTGATCTGTGCGAGGCGGTGATCAGAGACGAAGTGGTGATCTTCCAGTTCAAACTTTTCCATGAGCTCATGTATTTCGACTATGGTGGCTTTGTCCTCCCTGGCTGTCTCAGTGGCTGGCAATGAGGCTCGTGATAGTGTGTCACTGATATACATCTGAGGTCCTGGTTTGTATTCCACGTCCAGAGAGTATTTCTGAAGTCGAAGCCGCATTCGTTGCAGTCACTTTGGGCTGGTGTGGATGGGCTTCGAAAGTATAGTCTCCAGTGGTTTGTGGTCAGAGAATACTTTCACCTTCTCCTTGATGAGGATGTACTGCTCGAAACGTTCTGTGGCAAACACAATGGCGAGGCATTCCTTCTCAATTTGAGCATAGTTTTGCTCCGTTTTAGTAAGTGCTCTGGACGCATACGCGATGGGGTGTCCACCCTGTTTTATTACAGCTCCAAGACCAACCTCCGAACTATCGCATTCCAGTGAGACTTCCTTGTTAACATCATAATATTGGAGGACTGGAGCGTGGGTGATGAGTTCTTTCATCCTACTGAAAGCCGTTTCATGTTGTGGCAACCAGTCAAATACAGAGTCCTTGTCCTGTAGGCGTTGCAATGGTTCACATACAGTGCTTAGTTTGGGTAGTTTGTGACTCCTAGGACTCTCTGAACACCTTGGACGTCTGTGGGGCATTGCATCTGCGAAACTGCCTTAACTTTCTCCGGGTCTGATGTTAAGCCCTGTGCACTAAAGATGTGTCCCATGTAACTGACAGAAGTTTGTTTGAAGTTTAACTTTTTGGGGTTGAGTTTTAAACCCTTTTCCCGGCATCTTTCGATAAGTGCTCTGAATGCTGTGTTGTGACTTTTGTCGGCCTCCGCATCATTCTCACCAGAACCATATATTATGGTGTTATCTGCGATAACTTGAGTGTTGTCCAGTCCCTCGAAACAGTGGTCGAGTCATCGTTGCCATTCCTCTGGGGCTGAGCTAATCCCAAATGGCATTCTAAGCCACCATATCCTGCCAAATGGAGTCCAACACGTTGTCAAGTATGAAGACAACTCATCCAGTGCAACCTGAAGAAACCTATCCTTAGCGTCTATGACCGAGAAGAGCCTAGCTTTGCTCATTTTTGTTGCTATTTCCTCGACTGTTGGAGTTGGGTAGTGGTTACGCTGGATTGCCTTATTCAAATGGTATGGGTCAAGATAGATCCTCAATTTGTGGGGTTTCCGAATGACAACTATGTTGCTGATCCAGGGTGTCAGTTCTGTGACCCATGCTATCACTCCTTGTTCAACCAATTCCTCCAGCTTTTGTTTCAGCTCCATTTTGAGTGGTAGGGGAACTCTGCGGGGGTTGTTCTGAACTGGTTTGATGTTTTTATCAATCTGTATTTTGTATTCTCCTGGTAGTCTTCCCAGCCCGGAAAATACATCTTTACAGTTGTCAAGAACACCCTCCTTGGTGAGGGATTTAACTTCGTCCAGGTGTCTGACGCATTCAACATTGAAGGCTGGAGTGTAGAGCTGGCCCGTCTAGATAATAAGGATGGCGAATTATTGTCCCCTACTTGAAAATGGACTTTTTTCTTGATGCTGTTTGCTTCGCACCACAGTGTTACAGCTCCCAGGGGTTGGAGAATGGAATTGTCGTACAGCTTCAGCTTTATATGGGAGGGCTGTAAGGGTGCTGTGGTGAGGCATTTGTAGTCCACAAGAGCAAGAGTGCTGTAGCTTGCCCCAGTATCAATTTGGAACTTGAGGGTTAGAGCTTTCTGGCCTCCTAAGGGGGATATGTGGATGTCTACGTAGTAGTGTTTACGGTCTGACAAAGGGTCCAAGGCATATATGCTTTCATCACTGCTGGCAGGTTCGTCGTTGACGTAACGGACCTTTGCATGTGCTGGTAGTTTATTGTTTGACCGTGGTGGATGCGCTTGGGATTGGCACATCCTTGCAACGTGGTTACGCTTTAGGCAGATTGCGCAGGTTAATCCATAGGCCTGACATTTGCCTTTGTCATGGCTTAGTCCACAGAAGTTACAGTCCTTGATATGCTCCCGTCTCTGTTTTCTTTTTTCTGCTTTTTGGGTATAATGCACTGTTTCTGTTGTGTTTCTGCTGCCTATCATGTCAACTTGTCTGTCCCTTTGTTCAGTGCTCCGACATATATCTATTGTCCAATCTAGTGTTAGGTCTGGTACACTGAGGAGTCTGGTCAGAATTTCTTTTTTATTTGTTCCCATTACTATCCAGTCGTGGAGTAATTCGTCTTCCAACGTGCTGTATCTGCATGTTTTTATTAGTTTTCTCAGCTTGTTCAAATAGGAATCGAAACGTTTGCCTATT
The DNA here is from genome assembly GCA_963585895.1 of Sepioteuthis lessoniana. NCBI lineage: Eukaryota > Metazoa > Mollusca > Cephalopoda > Myopsida > Loliginidae > Sepioteuthis > Sepioteuthis lessoniana. The sequence continues at coordinate 20,006,413 of OY757937.1, read as the reverse complement.
TCCTGGTCGCATGAATTAAATACGTAGCGTTCATGTCGTATTTAATTCGTAATGATCCGTGTAATGATCCGGTCCGACTTCCGTGTTTTGTGTGTTCACGTGGTGTCCGAAGAGTAGTTGGATTAGTTTGCCGGTGCGTATACGCTATTTCAGTTATTTTCCAATGTAATGTGTGTTTATCTGAGGTGTGGAGAGATGACTTCGCCGAATGTAGAAAAAAAATCCCACTCTGATACCATGTTCTGGTGCTAATGGCGAGCAATAATAAATAACACGTGAACACACAAGCTATCTAGTAATGGAGTGTCTTTATTTACATCCAAGGAAGCTAAACCTACAGAGCTGGCCTCACTTTCATGGGGCTGTTTCGTATCCGTGTTTTATGGAGCTATATACATCATAACAGATAATTCCTTGTAAGTTTTGTTTTTTCTTGTTTTTTTTTAGTACAGGTCTACATTATAACTTCTTGGCTTAACTTAAACAAAAATAAATAGAAAACAAAGGCTTTTAACATTTGGTGGAAAAGTATTGATTGAATTCTCAACAAATAAAATTTCAAAAAATTATCAATGAAAAGTAATAACCAGGATAAAAGAATATTATCAGGTAATGTTTTAAGACAAATAAACATCAAAAGGTAGATAAAACTAAAGATATTTTTTTTACTTGTAAATGAAATATACCAATAAGTAAGTTTTCTCAAATATCTACAATTCCTAAATTGTTTGGAAATGTTTTTCACAAGTAAACTTGTCTTAAAAAAAACGTTTCATTGTTATCAGTTAGTTAAGATTAATTGAACACAAAACCACAGCTATTGGTTCCCAATGAGGATTAAAATGGTCTTCTAAATCAGCTTGTTAACCATTACACCATAAAAACCTAACCATACATTTTTGCAGATCAAAATTTAAAAAAATGAAGCATTCCCATGAAATATATGTAGTTTATAGGGTTTGAAATTGGATATTCTGCAAACAGTTTAATGATATCTTTAAGAATAGTACCAAATATTTTAATCTCATTTATATTAATTCTATCAGTTGCTGAAATTAAATGAAAACAATTTAAGAAATCACTTGAATCTATCATGTCATATATGCTTGCATTTTACATAATATTCTTTCCATTTTGAAATCTCATAGAGAGTAGTTTAATTCCTACCCCACTGAGGCCCCTCCATTGATTGTGTCATGTGCCAATTCTCTGGTGACTGGAAGTGCTAATGTTCATATCTTGAGTTGGGGTGGGAGAGGTAAAAAGAGTGCCAAAGCTGATGGTAGTATGAAATGTAAATGTAGACCACAAAACACAGCATTTAGCTTGTGGTTGGATATGGATTATTTGATGATCACAGACACTCTTCGATAAGTTTCCAGACTTTTTTCGTATGGGCACTTTTATTGATAGTACACACAGGAAACTATAGTCCCCTTCGAAGTAATCTCCTCCGGCTGCAATGCACTTGTACCATTCCAACAACTTCTGGAAGGCCCATGGTGTGAGCATATCAATAACCTTCGTCACAGCCTCTTTCATCCCCTCAATTGTCTCATAACTGTAGCAGAAAGAATTTCGTATTTTTGTTTGGTGCGTAATTCAATTCAACCATTAGGGTCGACAAATATTTTCACCCAATCAGGATGACTTATTCTATTCAGTCCGAACCATCTTTCCGGGCAGCATAAATTGAGGAAAGCCGCCAAACACTCTTTCTTCCTCAGAACTTCTTCGTTCAAGACAGACGTAATCACTGTCCACTCTCTTGAATAGCAGCAGCACCACCACCACCATGAGGAAAGCCATCTAATTTATGGGCCCCTTGCGTCTATTCTCTTGAACCAAGTGTTCCCAGTTGAATATGAATTAGATGAATTCAATACGCCACACACAGGTGGAAATGCCACTGACCCGATTTGAAGAGTGCTGGTCTCTTCCGACGGAATCTCTTCCTGAACTCCCTTAAAACCTCAACATAGTATTCCTTGTTGACTGTCTGTCCAGTGGGAACCCAGTGCATGTAAATCATGCCAGTGCTGTCAAAAAAAGGGATCATCAAATGTTTGTGGGTGGATTTGCTCTGTCTGGCTTTTTTGGGTCTGGGAGAGCCAGCATGCTTCTACTGGGAACTCTGTCGCTTGGTCTCTGGATTATAGCAGTAGATCCAGCTTTCATCGCAGGTCACTAGAGCATCAAGAACTGTGGGATCTGAATTGATCAGCTTGACCATCTCCCTGCTGTCATGATGTCTTTCTTTCTGACCTTCTTTGAGCACTCTTGGGACAAACTTCGTGCAAATCTTCCGCATCTTCAGTTCCTCACGAATAATTGTGTGTACAATTCCCACACTGACATCAAACTGTGCACTTATTGTCTCTATAGACATACGACGGTCCTTATCCATGAAATTCTTTAATTTGCTAATCAACTCTGGTGTTCTGGCTTCCTTACTCCTCCCATACCTCTCATCCTCCCTCATAGACTTCCTGCCTTCCTTGAATCTCTTATGCCACGCAAAAACTGATGCTCAATTCATGCAAGATGGTTGAAAAGCAGTGTGAAGCATTCCATACGTTTCTGTGGCATTTTTTCCAAGTTTAAAACAGAATTTTATTGCATATTGTTCTTCTAAAGTGTCTTCACGTCCAGATTGCATTTTTGAAATTCACCAGCTGTGACAATCAGGCTTTAGTAGGGTGTATTCCAATTGCTGCTTTAGCTGTTGATTTGAACCTGAAATCATCAAAATTGGTCAGTCATCTGATAAGATGTATAGCAATAACATACTGAATTTTCAAGAGTCTATGACAATTTTAAATGCCTATACAAAAAAGTCTGCAAAATGATTGAAGGCACCCTGTAAATGTCTTTTTTGAGAAATTTCATAGCTGATGTATTGGCAAGGAAACAGATTGCATGTGCCATATCTTGAGTCGCCCACAGGTTGGAAAAAAAGATACCAGCTAGAAAATTCCTTGTAGTTAAATCCCACAAAGAAATTTGGAGTTATCATGAAGGGGTGTGTTGCGAATGTTCTTTTGGACTTGTCCAAAGTTAGAGCACTTGACATGGATAATTAGTGAAGTTTAGGAGGTACTAAAAGGTAAAAAAAAACAAAAATAAAATAATGTTCAGAAGCTGCCTTTATATATTTCAAATCATTTAGTTTTGTAAAGTTGGAAATTAATTATATATACTGATAATACATTGATTCAGTTTTGCTTGCAAAATCAAGTCGGTTTTATTATTAACAAAGTCTTTAAAATACAATTCAATAAAATATCTAGAAAAAAAAATTCCAAGTAACAGTAAAAAAAATAGAAATTCAGTTGAATTCAGATTTACCTTCTTTGAGTTTAAAGGATAATTTCAGATTAGCTTTGATTTAATTATTTTTGTGAGTGTATGAGTCTCATAGTGATAATTTCCTCTTTTCTTTGTAAAACTTAAGCAAACTGAAGTTCTTTTTCAAAAAATTGCAACATCTTTGCTTTCTAAGTTACTTTTCAATGTTCACTTACTTTATATTGACAATGATGAATTTTTGTTTCACTTCAATCAAGCAGGTAAAAGAATCAACATAAACCTAAATTAATATTTTATGAAGTTTTTAGATGAAGCATTGTTAATTATTATTTTCGATCTATGCAGCTTATTTAATAGATGTAGAATAATGGGATTAAAACAAAAGAAAGAAGATTAGAAACTCATCCAAAATTAATAAAAAGTCAAAAGTTCCTGATACCAAGCAAATCTCCAAGAACTAACCATAGGGTATTTTAAGATTCAGATTTAAAAAAAAGAAACAACTGCTTTGAAACTGTGTATTAAAAAAAAATTACTTATATTGTTGGAATGTTTTTTGTATGTAATCTCTGGCAAAAAAAATAGACTCACCACAGTTAAAAAAAAGTTTCTTCCATTATTTTTAAAGCACGAAAAATAAACTGACTCAAAATCTAATTTCTTTAATAGCCAAACTTTCCGGTTTCATGAAACATACCTCAAATTAATTGAAATAATTTATTTTGATAAATAGAGATTTTTTTAACATAAGGTAGAAGAACAAATTACGGAATCACTAGATTATGAAAATAAAAATGATCAAATCACCAATGAGAATAACTCCCTATCAAGGAAATCTAGTTGCAAATAGTGGGGGAGACTTGTCATACCACTTGTTTAGAACAATCTCTTCCTGTGGAACTCAATAAAAAATGAACAGATTTCTTTTCAGTCATTGACTAAGATTTTCCAAGTAAACCTTTGCTAGAGAAGAAGAAATTTGCTCCTGTACTTTTGACAACATGGTTCCAACAGGAGCTTATAATTTCCTCTTTTCCCTGTAAAACTTAACTAAACTAAAACTTCTTTCTCAGAATATATACAGTTGTTATTTCCAAAGATTTTTTGAAATTATAATTTTTTAATCAGTGCTATATCTGATTAACATATTAACATCATCAGCTCTTAAAAAACTTGTTAGACATACACCTTTCTCTAGAAGTGATAGGCTTTATACTGCCATGTTGACTAGGGCTCTTGGTTTTGTATTTTGTATTTGTTGTTCTTTTCTTATACTGATTCATCTATCAAAACTAGAAAATTCCAGTCTGCTCTATAATTCTATCCACAGACAAAAGGAAAAGAAATGGATTTATACCTTTACAAAGGACATCAGTGGGAAGAAAACTGTTTCAATCAAAACTTGAACTTGGCTCCACAATTCCATTATCCTTGCTGTTTAACTATTATAATATCTATCTAGCATAATACTCATAAAAATGTCACAGGATTATTTACATATAGATCTTCTGTCTCAGATCAAAGTATCAGTCAACTGTACCTCAGACAAAAGGGTTGCTTTTCTCCACTCTCTCTATTATCAGAATGTGGTATCTGTGATCTCTGCCTTGGACCAGAGTGTTGCTTTCCTCTCCTCATAAGATAAGAGTGTAGTATTGGTGTACTCTATGAAAAGTTTTACTCAAGAATATATATATTGATATCTTTTAGAGAATGGTATTTTAAAAAGATTGATAATTGTTAAATACAGTGAACTTAAGAAAATATATTTTTAAATAGATTAAAAATTCCAACATCACTAACATGAGAAATTGTCATGTAAACAATTAATCAATAGATTTCCTTGATTTGGCAATGTAATTTAAATCTTGGTGCCCAAGTGAAACCTTGATTTTACATCTCAAATGTCTTTTTTCAATAATTACTAATTAAGATGAAATCTTTCAAAACTAGTTCAAAATGTTAATATTGTCATGTAAACAATTAAACCAATAAACTTCTTTGATTTAATGAGATAATTAAATTTTTCTCATTCAAGAAGAAAAGTACTAAAGACTATTCAACACCTCTGTTTGTCTATAGACAACAACATCCATATCTTTTCGTTCTTGATAATGATCATAGAATTGTCAAAAAGACTATGAAGTGTTCTTATACCCTTCCTGCTTAATGCTTATATTGTAAGGAAACAGAAAAAAGTTTAATAAAAAATTAGTAAGACATTCCTTGTTTATCCTAAGACATATTTGCACAAACACAGACATACACTGTCATCTTATAGCGGTTTGTGGGGGAATTAGTTATTTTCCCGAACACTATAGATTTTAAGGCAACATAAATGAATTACGAGACTTTTCTTTAACAACACACAACAGCGAAAGTTTTTATTTGCAGCTTTGAGGAGGTTTGTTCTTGGTGCTGCAAGACTCGTGGTGTTTAGGCTTGCTGGATGTTTGAGACGAAATGGCTTAGCGGGATGCTGGAAATGGCAGCGTGTCGTTGGACGTGTGAGGGAAGTATTCAAAGTCACAGTGTAGTTTTGTGTCGAGAGCGGAGTGGCGCTCGGATCGACATAGTAAATTTTTGTGGTGCTTGTGGAAGGCATGCTGAACGTATCTAATTCATATTCAACTGGGATTCCTTGGTCTAAAATATATTAGACGCAAAGAATCCATAAATTAGAAGGTTCCCTCGCTGAGTGTCCATGTTGCTGCTGCTAGGGTTAAAGCCACAGTGATATGTCCGCACTGGGTGGCTTGTTTAGCTAAAGGGCATCGCTAAGCAGGGGCGACCAGAGACACGTCCGTGCTGGTCGCCGTCTCAAGCCGAAGAGAGCGTGTTTGGCCGCTCACCCGTTTTGCTAGCCGGAAATGAAGGTCCGGGCTGAATAGGATATGTCATCCTGATTGGGTGAAATTCAGTGTTGAATTAAATAGCACGCCAAAACAAAATATGAGATTTTCCTCTTCTCTACAATCTATATATGGGGATTTGCTTCTTTTTTTGGGAAAAAATTTAAATGGCAAATTAAAATATATTACTAGATTTAATGAACAGTTTCTGCTTAGTTGCATTTTTACTTGTAATAATCAAGTCAAATATAAACATTATATCTAAATAACCATATGGAGAATCATTGTCAGTGAAACAAGAAACTAATGCAGCAATTTTGAGTCTACATAAAAATATTTTCAATTCTAATAAAATGTTTATTTTGTCACCTGTTCCCAAATTATTTCATTGAAGATTCATGCCATAAACATTTTCATTTTATAGTTTTCTTATTTTGATTAAGAAAATTTTATGCAGCAGTGTATAAAAAGATAGAAAAAGGAAAAGATTTGTACACTTCTAATTTGTATTCCTTGAAGTGGCTAATTTTAAAAGGTCAAAAATTGCTTTTATCCCATAGCCCCCCCCAAAAAAAGAAAAAATACAGCACTGAAAAATTTGGGCTTTCTTTATAAAAGAAAAATAAATATATTCTTCTGACTAAATGATGGTGCATTTAAGACAAGTCAGGTGTTAACTAAAAAATAAAGAAATTTTCTCCAAACTGAAAAAGAAAAAAAATCTAATAAAATACTTTAACCAGGACTATTTTGTAGCAGTAGTCTTAGTAGAAACAGTGATAATACTCTACTAATAATGATAAATGGATAAGACAAGTGTAGAAGATTACACTAATTGGCTCCATTTCCACTTTGATAAGAATTGCTGGGTATTTGTTAGGGGAATAATCAGATCCTTCCAAAGGATCAGATTCAATCAGAGGTTGGGAGGAAATGATAGCTACTGCAATAGTAATAAGAAAAGTAGTAGCAGTAATAGTAATCACAATGTTATTATTTTTAGTAGAATTGTGGGATAGTTTCAACTACAACCATACAAATTTTGTTCGGTACAACTGTTCTTAACATGTTTAGAAAGTCATAATAAAGACAAGTAAAAAAAATCTCCTCAAATAGCACCTCCTCCAGAGCCGCAGAAGGTGGGGCAGCACCAATATAAGGTTAGGATTAGATGAGTCTTTTCTTTCTTTCTTAGACTTTTTAACTCATCATTTTTTAAAAATATTTGTTTTATCAATAATTTGTAACCTTCAGCTTTTAATGTCCTCACAACCCCTCATATATGAGTCAGTCAACAAATGTGAGTTTGGATATTTTTTTGTGTATATAAGAGAGTAAGTGCTCAAATAATGTGTATGTGTGTGTGGTCTTTGATCACATACACATACACATCCATTTAGATAATGATTTAATTCTTTTAAAGCTTAGAAAGTTTTTTTTTCTACTATTCTTCCTCACTCCTAACAACTGTCTGATAGGGAGTGTTACTTTTTTAAAAATTATTTTGATATGATTGTTTTTAAAGCATTGTATATACATGCAAACACACACACACATGGAATTTAGTAGTAGGAGCAGTTATATTCTGTTATGTAACATAAGTATGAGATATAAGTGGGTCTCCTCCTCCTTTTTGAGATATTCCCTTTCCTCTCACTGGCTTGTCTGTTCATATAGAAAGGGGTAAGAGGGAGAGAACAGTGTGAGGGTTGACAACCTGCATACCTGGATTTTAGGATGCATCAAAGTCTGTGTGTAGCTTAGTAGGAAAAGTTTTCAAATGTATGAAAAATAGTACAAGTAAGGTAAAAAAAAGAAGAGTAAAGTGATAAAAAAATAAAGGAATGAAAGAAAAATAGAAATGGGTAAAGAAAAAGTTAAGGGAATTAGAAAAAAGGAATTTGGGAAGAAAATGATTTAAAAAATGTGAAATAAAAAGTGAAAAAAGCTGTAATAAAAAGCAAACAAAAGCAAAAAAGTAGAGTTTAGACCCCCACTCCCAATGAAGATAATGAAAAGTGTGTGGGTGGAGAGAAAGAAGGAGAAAGAGAGAGTTAGGTGAACTTAACAAAGAGGAGACTGATGAAGAGGCTGAGTTAACCAGCTTGGCCAGGGGGTCATTGAGTACAGAGGGTCAGTTGAGCCCAATCAGTAGCAAGTAGGCTCTCTGTCCTAGTGGCCTAGATTTACTCACTTTTCTTTCCCCCTCTACCAAGAAGAGCAGACAGAATAAGAGAAAGCACTTGTATTTCTCTTCTTAAAAACATTCTTTCTCTCTCTCTCTCTCTCTCTCTCTCTCTCTCTCTCTCTCTCTCTCTCATCCTTCTGCATTGTTTTTGTTTTGCTTCTGCCTGTTATTTTTCTAACAATCTTTTTTTTTCATTCTTAAATTTTTTTATTCTCCAAACATCATTTTCCATTATTTTCCCTTCTTCCTCTCTTCTTTTTTGTTTTATAACATTTTGGGGGTTTATCCTACCTTTTTCTTTCTCAATCAATGAAAGATGAAAAGATAGGAAAATAAATTTTATTTCATTTATTGATTTTTCACACAGATGCTGAGAGAAAAAGAGGCAAATAGAAAAGAAAAGAAGAAAAGAAGAAAAAACAAAACAAAACTTTTAAGAGTTTCTAGATACTATCTCTCTGTCTTTTTTCCATTCCTATGGAATTGTTCTACCCTCACCTTGGCCTGCAGTTTTAGTAACATTTATGTGTGTATGTGTGTACTTTTTTTGGCATACTATTACAGCCCACTCTTTTTTCCTGGCTTGCCCTAACTTGAATCTATCATCATCAACTTTTACCCACCACACCATCTTCTTTCTTGCCTCTAATTCCTGGCAACAACAACAGCAACAGACAATTTGCATTTCTCTCTCTCTCAGACACCAAGGCTTCTCTGCTCTATTACTGTGGAAGAGACCAGTAGCAGCCAGGATTAGTTTCATGGATGTGGTGAGGAGGTATGAGAGAAGTAAAAAGGATAGGATCTTGCATGAGGAAAGAGGGGAGAGAGATGTGAGTATCAGTACAGTTTTGAAGAGTTATCTGCTCCAGATACACAGATGTGTGTGTGTTTCATGAGCAGGTGATAGAAAGTTACATTGACTTTAGATTCATAAGTGTATGTATTTACCCAACCCATCCACCACAAGTAGGATGTGACATAAGGTCAAATGTTAAGCAGAGTGCAGCTGGTTTGAATTCAGAGTTTTGCTTCTCCTAGACATGTTGCCTTACCAAGGCAACTAAACTAGTATACCCCCTATTTACTCATAAAGTAAAGTTGGCGACCATAGTCGAGGGTAACCCGAAGGCTCCCTTTTCGATAGCTACTACACCAAGGTGTAGGGGAGGGCGCTACTCCTTAATTCATGCTTTTTGCAAGGACATTAGCATGAAGTGAAACACAAACAGCTACTTCCAAGATTTGAATTAAAGTTGCTGATCCCATTTCTTATAATGATAGCTGTGATGCTAAGCATGTCTTCCCATATATTTATGTGTCTATGTTCACAGTATAAGAATGTATAGATGCCTATTGGAACAGGTATATTTTGGAAAAAATTTATCAAACTTCATAATCTCCATCTTTAGTTTTATTCTGTAAACAGTTAAGATACAAGATTGAGGTTTGCATAACAATGATGATATTTCAATATATATTAAAAATTTCGAAATAATATATTTATTGTATTTTTGTCTTATTATGAAGCCACTTTCCACTTTGATTCTATGGTAACACATACATTTTTATGATTCGTCATCATCATCAGGAAGTGGCGAGGGTACATTCCTTTGATTCTATCACCATTTGTTCCTATCAATCATTACTCTTAATAGGTCCTCTACACAGCATCCAGTGTCTACACAGAGCTGGATTATCTAAGTTTTTGGTGGTTGGCCAACATTGGTGCATCCATGTGTAGGAGTTAATCAGAGAACATTACTTATTAGTTCATCCTAACTTCTCCAGCATGTCTTGTTTACCTTGGATGGTTTGTGTGATAGAAAGTAAGTGTCCATATAGCTGCTGTTCTGTTGGATGCTGTTTTGGAGATTTGATCAAAACAGCACCTAGCATCCTCATATTGTTCCGGGTTAGCTTTTTCTCCAAGCATTTTGTCAGAGTCTGTTCTGTTTGGTTCTCGAATGGAATGAAATGGATCCAGGTGATTGCTAGCAAAAATAGTGTCACCAACACGGTTGTGTTCTCTCCCTCTGTCACTTTCCCCACCAACAAGAATCCTGCACATAGTGTTTTTATGCTTGGCTGGTACATTCACTTCAGAAAAATTTGCATACACCACTCTTGTGAATTCTCCTCGCTCAAGACTGTATTTTATTTTAAATTGGGATGTTAGGGTGGCCATGTTTCTTTTTTCTCTCTCTCAAGTGTACCACGTATTTTGCAAACCAGGCATAAACGTACTTGCTTTGCCACATGGGGGAAGTTATCTTCTCTTCTACAGAGTCAAGTGGTGTAACCAAGCAGTAGCACTGACATGGTACAGCTTGTAAAAATTCCCATTTTATTTCATTAGGGAGATCTGATTTTGATATGGTTGATGACCTGTCAATGGCAGTTCAGATCTTCCCTATGTATAAGTTGACATCACTTTCATTAGATGAGATATTGAAGCTTACCATTTATTGAGATGACTCCATTTTGATTAAAACACATGAACTCTGTTTTATCTGAGCTCATGTAGAGACCAATGTCTCTTGCTGCTTGCTCCAAGCTAGAAAACAAAGAATCTGCCGGAGCAGGTGTACTTACAAGAAGCAAGATAATCCATGTAGTCTCCATTAGTAATAGTTTTAGAAGGATATTGTTAACTTCTTGCTTTTTTAGTGTGAAACTGTTTTCTTTAATTATATCTATTGACAGTTATAGTATGTAGTCTAGGCAGATTATGAATAGAAATGGTGCCAATGTATCTTTTTGGTAGACTCCAGTAATAGTGTTAAAATAGTGTCACCATAAGGTGAGCAGATCATGGTCTTTGTGTACTTGGAAAACCCATATACTCGATGTAATTGCTTCATCTTTCCTCTGCATATGGAATAAAATACCTTGGAGAAGTCTATAAATAAGAGAGATGCCTAGAGAATTTTTGCATGTATTCCTTTGATGATTAGCCAAATAGTCAGAATCTGAGAAGTTGTGGATCAATTTCTCTAAAAACAATTCTGATTTTTTCCAAGAACTTTCTCCACTTCAGGTCAGATATAACTGAGAAGCTATAACAGTAAGCGTTACACCACTGTAGTTCTTGTTGATTCTGAGTTTACTTTTCTTGAGGAACGAAAGAGTGCAGCCTTTGGTCCATTTCTGTAAAGTGTTTTGGTTATATATGGCAGTGCATAATCAAAGAAATATGTCATCAAATTTACTTGTCTTTCATACTTCAAGAGATATTTCATTGAGACTGCAACTTTGCAGCTTTTCATTACTCTCAGAACTGTATTGAGTTCATCCTCTGTGAAGTGTTTAATGTTTAGTTGGGTCATGGATAATTTCTTTAGTTAGTTAGTTTGTGGTTTTAGAAGGATTTCCAAGCAGATTCTTGAAATGTTCTTTCAATTTCTGAAGTCTTTCTTCTTGACTGGTAGCTTTTAGTTTTGATCTAGAAATGCTTTTCCTTCCATTAACTAAATTTACTGTTTGCCATACCAATTGGGATTATCTTCTACAGAATTTCTGATATCATTGATTTGTTCTTGAATGTATTCTAGTTGTTCTTCTTGATATGTTTTAGTTCTTTCTGAGTTTTCTTAAGTTTCTGAATATCAGTGTTGGCTTTCTTCTCTTAAGTAAAGGTACTTTTTTCAGGTTATCCTGTTTTTTCAAAACTGTTTCTAACTTTTAGATAATTCTACATTTGTTTTTTTGGTTTGGTTGGTTTGCACTCAGCTGCTGCTTCTAGGCAGGCAATAACAGATTTCTCATATTTGTCCTTTTGTCATCTTTCCACTGAAGAGTATCCAATATATTTCTGAAAGTTACTGTATAATGATTTCATATATTTACTTTTTTGCTTCTTATTACAATGGAGACTAAAGTGAATCTTTACTGAAATGATTCTGTGATCAGAAGATACTCCTTCAAATGATACATAAACATGTTATTACTTGTATGTATACAACTTGTATCTTATTGATAAATTTGAGTGTTGATAAAAATTTACATGATTATTGGCCAAGCATGTAGCAATGAACCATTTTTTATGAAAACTTATTTTATGTATATTTATTTTGTTTAAAAGTGATATTTTGTAAATTTTTAATGTTGATCATAATATGAGGTATAGTAACAAAAATACAAATAAGTCTAAACAAAAATCCATAGCTAAAATGTTTAGTAGAGCTTAATAGGTTATTTTCTAAGTTTTGTTTAGTTCTAGCACAAGACTGGAGGTATAGAGTACCCAGTAAGACTAAAACTTACTAATAATGGTTTGTCAGTCTAGCAAACGCTGATGTGGAAAACTCTAAAGAAGTAAAAATAATAATAATAATATATTGTAATAATATACATTGTACAGCATCAGGGTTTTACAGTTGTGGACCAACAAGGGTTAGTGCACTTTACCTAGTCTAGGGAATATCAGCATCTGACAATGGAAAGTTGGCACTATGGTGTCCATTCAGATGAATTATATTTCCACCTCTTTTAAGTAGACTGTCAGGGTTGTGTGTAGAGAAGACTGCATGAGGCTAGCAGTTTGTTGAGTATGTCCAACTCCACTGTGATGGGCAAGATGAGACACAAGGACAATTTTTATTAGGAGTACTGCTCCTTCAGAGTTTTCCTTCTTCTAGGAGAGTTGCATTATCAAGACTATAGAATCCAGTTGATTTCCAGAAACTCCATCAGCCTCAATGCTTATAAAATCAAAACCTCATTAAGTATGAGACATGTTGCAGACCTCACTAAATTTTTTCCAGTCATACCGAAAAAACACAATTCTGTTAGAGACAGCCTGATACATATCTAGATAGATATACCCATTGTTAAGCATGCAAATTATCTCCCTTGATACTCTCGAGAAGAGAAGGCATTATTCAATGACCGGAAGTAAACAAATGGCCATATTGCTTTATGTGTAAGTGTAAGAAGAAGAGTGTTAAAGTCTGAGTTCTTTGTTTTTAACAATGGTAGCAGAGCTAAAAGACACTATGGCTTCTAAGTATTTTCCTCCACCCGCATTGCTTAAAAACAAATACAGTACATGGCGGAAAGAAATGCTAATATGGGAACTAGCCACTTCACTGGATAAAACGAAAAGAACCCTCATGGTGTTTTTGTCATTGGAAGGAACAGCAAGAGAGGTTGTTTTGGAATTAGATACTGCAGTTCTTAATTCTGAGGATGGAATGAAAAAGTTATATGAAAAACTGGATACACATTTTTGGAAAATATAAACTAGTCTGCCTTTCGAGCATACGAAACATTTGAAAATTATCAGAGACTGCCTGGGACGTCATTAGAAGATTTTTTGATTGAATTTGGCCGACTTGTCACCAAATTAAAAGACTTTAATATTCTTTTACCAGAACCTGTACTCACATTCAGAGCACTAAAGAGTGCCAACATCACCAAGGATAACGAAAAATTGGTCAAAGTTCCTGTCAGTGAATTAACGCTATCTTCCATGTTGAAACAGTTATGGAAGATTATGCATGGACATTCTTCTAGCGATTCATCACCCAATACTTCACCTGTCATGAAAAAAAAAAAGAAATGGATATTGTTAACTATTCAGAAAATAACCAAAATATACCCTACCGCAGTATATTATGGCTGCTCCTCATATCGACGTGATTCGCGTTTAAATAATTCGTGAGAAAAGATAAACCGCGCTGGAAGACAACAGGGATATAAGAATAAAACACGCTCCACGAACAAAAAGAAGTTAAATCCGCGAGACCGAACAGGTAACCTTACAGTATGTTTTAATTGTGGCTGCAGGTTTCACTGGTCTTATGATTGTCCTTACGGTCATAGTAGCAGGAATAAAGATGGCCTCGAAATAGAGGAAGATTTATCCATGTTGCATGTGGTCTTAATGAGTCAGCAAAAACGTAAGAACGGCAGAGACATTTTTTTGGGTGAGACGCTTGGCTCTGCGGTTCTAGATAGTGGTGCATCCAGCACTGTTTGTGGAACAAAATGGTATAAATGTTTTCTTGAAACATTAACGGATACACAAAAGAAAAAAATAGTAAAAATAAAATGAGTGAAAACCTTTAAATTCGGCGATGGAAATAAACTGAACTCACTCTACAAGGTGATTCTACCATGTGTTATCACTGATATTGAAGTCAATATTATCACTGATGTGGTGAACTCTGACATTCCACTCCTCTTGAGTAAAGAAGCCATGAAAAGGGCTGGAACTTGCCTCAATTTTGAAGATGACACTGTTACAATGTTAAAAAAGAAAATTCCATTAAGCTGAACATCATCTGGACATTACTACATTTCTATTACCAAACCTCTACCAGACAAATGTAAGTTCAAATACATACCTTTTATTAAAGAAATCTCTTCTAAAAATACGGCCAAAAAAATGAAAATTGCAACAAAGTTACATAGACAATTTAGTCATCCTAATAGTAAGAAATTATGTGACTTAGTTAAAAATGCAGGAGTGACAGATCCTGAATTTATAAAAATTTTGCAGACACTCCCAAATTCATGTGAACTATGCATTTGTTACAAAAAGACAGAACCCAAACCCATTATTGGCAATTTTAATATGGCGTTGGAAACCAGTGTTTCAAATTCTGGGATTTCTAAAAAGTCTTTGTATAAGCCGGCGCCCAAGGAAAAAATCAAGGCCAAGTGTACAAACAGAAAGCCATTAGTGCAGAGTCAACTTGTTGATCTCAATAATCCTACATCAGCAAAAATCTGCAAGAATGGGATAAAATCATTACCTACTCTAGAATGTAACTTTTTATCTCCTGATATTCGTAGAAGAGAAACAATTTGTACTCCAGGAAAAGGATCTATTTCTTGTAGACAATATGATGCTGAAGTTGATGACAAACTGAGTGAAACTATGAATGAGAAAGAGAATCGGAATAAAGTTATTTGCCATGCACAACATTCTGCAAAGAAGAAATTGCTTGGAAAAAGTCCTGGTTCAACTTGCAAGAAAAATCCTCATGTAATTGTTTCGGCTACAGAAATAAAATCCAATTCTTCTTTCTTCAACAAAGATGCAAATATAATTTTACTAAATGATATGAATATCATACGGCTTCATTTTGATTCCAGTGACAGTGAAGAAGATTTAAATAGTAAAAGAAAAAAAAGAGAGAGTTGCTTGAAGGAAAAGAAATTGCAGAGATCTCTTGGGTACCAACTAACACACAAATTGCCCACCCTTGACAAAGAAAGGAGTGCCTTCATTTTAGATCCTGGGATTCATGTCTGAGCCTAAAGAGTCCTCTGTTTAATGTTGTTACACTTTCCTATTTTCTTTTACAGAACTTATGCCTTACAGAAATGAAAAGAAAAAGGAGGAAGAACTGTTAAGCATGCAAATTATCTCCCCTGATACTCTCGAGAAGAGAAGGCATTATTCAATGATCGGAAGTAAACAAATGGCCATATTGGTTTATGTGTGAGTGTAAGAAGAAGGGTGTAATAAAGGCGTCTCCGTATACAGAGTGTTAAAGTCTGAGTTCTTTGTTTTTAACACTCATGAAATTACTTCAGCACCACAGGCTTCATACCATATCACATAGCCATCATTATTCAGGCAAAGGGTAAAGCTATATGCTATTAAGTAGATATCTCTAATTTTCGAGCTCTTCAATTTATATAAAAATCACACAAAGAAAAAATTCTAAATAATTAAATTATACTTTAAAAAGTTTCAAATAGCCATTTCATCCTGAAACTTAACATCTGTCACTATTGAAAATATTTGATTGTGCATGCTATAGTTAAAAAAAAGGAAAGACACAATTATGTTCTACTCCCTTCTGTCACTAAAAACATCACAAACAAGTTTTTCAAATGAAAACTCTTATTACAATATGCCAGTTTTTATTGCCTGACAAATTTTTTTTAATAAATTCTCTTAGCAGATTCAGTCAAAATTCATATCTTCCTTTTCACTTGAGGCAGAAAGATGATTGGAATATTCTTCTACATTGAGTATTAAAGATTTTACAATATGAATACACAATTTGGAAGAGTAGAAAGTAGGACTTATTTGTTGATAGTGGGTGAGTATTTTACCAACTGTTGCATAAAGATACTTAAAATGAGTAACTCAACAATCATTTTAGCAGAATTGTTCCAACAGCAAATTTTATCAACACAAAATCCATTTCTCTTGAATTATTCAAGATAATAGTTGCAGGAAAGCAAATAAATAAAGAGAAAAGTGTGTTAAAGATGTTTGAATTTTGTTTAAAACTGATTTATATTGACTCAAGCAGAAAAAGAACTGACTTCTAATTAGGCACAGGAATCTGAAAAGAGTGATAATATCAGTCAGCTATGCCACTAACTGTGACATAGATTACATCCATATTTATCATGAAGTCAAGTGGTTCACATTCACTTTGTTTGGGATTAACCACAATAATAGAAAGAACACAGTTTTTTCTTAGTAAGAAAAATAAATCCTTTTTGATTTAAATTTTACTCACCCTGGTAAATAAAATCAGCTCGTGTAGTAGAACACAAATCAAAGATGTGTAAGAATAGAACAACAGTGAATTGGTTTTTGAGCTTACAGTCAAATTATAGTAAAAGCATCAGTTCTTGCCAGATCAGCAATGTTAAGCTTGTTCAGTACTTAGATGGGTGACCACTTTGGAATACTGTATGCCAGACTAAGCAAGGCTTAATAACTAGCAACAATAAATTAGTACTTGTATTTGGTTATGTCTGGATTCTTTGATGAAATAAAATTTCTTTGTCTTCTTTTCTGTTACAAATAGATATCAAACATATTGATCCCCAATCAACTGGATAGTAGTTGAACAACCAACTTTAGATGGATTTTGTGGCACCTCTTGAGGCATAATGGTTTCTTTTTCCACTTGGTTGACATAGAAAAGTCAGTAGCAATTAAATTAATACTTTGTGGAATTGCAAAATATAGGCAAGTATAGTGTGTGAAAAATTAGATTCTAATAGAATTTAAATCTTCTGCTTCATTTCATATTTCATATTGTTAATCAAAAATCAAAAGTCTCTGAAGATTTTGCAATTTTTTTTTGTCAGCAGAAATGCATAATTTCATGAATAGACACTTGGCTGAGCACATACTTGGAGGGTTAAAGGTTGATAAAGTTGACTATTGTACATGCAAAGCAGTTTCATCAATGCAAAGTCCCTAATGAAGGAAACATGACCTCCCTGACTTATAATGTGTATTTAACAAGTAGATACAATACTTAGCAAATAACAACTTTCTTCCTCAAATAAGAAGACTTTAGATTCCAGGCAGTTCTGCTTGTATGGTAATTGAAATTTTTGTCAAGTGCCACTTGTAACTGTTCATTACATTTGTCATCAGAAGTCAAGGACATGTCAGCCTCAAGTATACACAACCTGTAAAAACCCATCAGATCACAAGGATCTTTGAGCGCCTCTGTTGGCCAATCCTGTCAATTCAGCTTTTTAAGGGCTTCTGGTGATTGCAATAATAAACGGTCTCAGTACTATTGGACAGGTCTGGTAAAACAGAACCTGCCTGCTATTTTTTTTACACTAAAAAGATTTAATCTATTTTAATGTAGTATTGAGAAATCCTGTGTACTGTAATAATTAGTAAGGTAGGCAAGCAGATCATTGCTAGTGAATTTAATGCCCACTGAATACACAGTATTACTGGACTTGTGCCAAATTAATTTAAATCTAGTAAATGATAACTTTAATATCGTATTGCTATCAATAAATGTTGGCCAACAAATCACTGTATATTGATATTGATACTAATAATTACAGGCATTTTGACATCCAGTGAGAGAGCATTTAAGGTTTATTGATCATCAGTTTATCCAGACAGCAAGACAAGAGTTATACACCAGCATATACAAGGGCGAATTAATAAGTAACATTTTCTAATGTTGCTTTTGTTGCTAGTATAAAATCAGAAATAAAATTATTTGCTGAGAATGTTAAACTACTTATTAGACCATAATCATAAAAAACAATATAGATGGATCTAAACAAATTGTCATATCAGGCAGATATCTGGAAATTAAGATTTAATATAGGAAAAAATAAAATACTCTATATTGGATCCAAAAAACAGTAAAGTTGAATATAAATTAAGTAACTGAGAAATCAAAAAAGTAAATGAAGGATACAATCTAGGGGTTGGCTTTGATGATAGATTTAAAACTGTCAATTATATTTTGTTTATTGTATCAAGAGTAAATGGAATGATTGGATAGATAGTTAGAAATTTTATTTCAAGAAAGACAAATTTTGTTTTAAAAATTTATAAAGCTCTAATAAGACTTCATATAGAATATTGGGCTCCAGAGTCAAGATATGGAAATTGGATAGCATACTAAGAAGAGTGACAAAAATAATAAAAAAGGAAAAATTACAGTTATAGGGAAATATTAGAGAAATTAGGATTAATTATCTTAAAAGAAAGAAAATGAGAAATGATCTTATTAAAATTTTCAACGTAATTAATGGAATTTCTAATTATGGAGGACATTTTTTCAATATTTCTCCACAAATTGAAAATTTACTGTCATGAAAAATTTATAAAATTAAGTCTAACAAATTGGATTTTTTTGTTAATAGAGTATATATTATTGGAACAAATCAGATCAAAAAGAGCTTCAGTAAGAAAATTTTAAAATTAAATTGGATGATTTCAGAAAAAATGGTAAGAAAAAAAATTCAATAGGGCATTTTTGGGAACTATTGGATGGATTACTCAACTGAATTTGATCCAAATATACATTTTGTGTCAATATTAATTATATATTTTATGTTCTACACAAAGACTTTTTTTTAAAGGTTCATGAGAGAATATAGTTAAAAGAAAAGATGCCCAAAGAGACATAATAAACAAACAAATCATAATGATACAGAATAGAAACATATTTAAAGATGTATTTGGTAATATATGAGGTCATGAGCTTTGTATCTTAGTTTGTGGCAGATGGCATTGAGTAACAGCATTCATTATTTATTAGTACTACATCCATGTTATATATAAAACATCAATCAGTGAAATAATTTTTTGCAACTAGAAGGATGTCTGGGGTGCCCTATTCATGAGGCCTTGTGCTACATCTAAGCAAAAAAAGCTTAGTAAATTACAACTACCAATGAGTTTGACTTATCAAAAGTTGTAGTTGAGAGAGCAGGATAAGTGCAGTTAACAAATAGTGCAAATGATAAGAAGCCTGAACTTCAAACTTGTTGCATACTCTCTGTACATCCCGGAGTTAGTACTATCAGGCAACTAGAAGTTCCTTAAATAGAAAATGCATTGAAATGTCGATGTTTTATCAAGTGTTGAAGATGACATATGTATTTGGATCAAATGAAACAAAAATGTTTTTCATGGACAAATGAAAAAGTTAACAGAACATTTAGAAAATATATAGAATTAAATGCTGTTTATATTGGAAAACAAACTTTTAATTTTGAAAGAAAATTAGTTTATTTCATTTCGATACAAGTTTTATCATTTTGACTGGTTAAAAACTAATTTTATAGGAACTGAAACCTTATTCTAACTTATTATTATCTTGTTAGTCACAGTAATTTTGCTGGAAATAGTAAGTATAAAATTGTAAACTAAATTATTTATTAATTGAATATTCATTAAATAAATAATTATTGATTTAAACCAATTTTCATAAACTATAAAAGTATTCTTGTTTCATAAAATGAATGAAAAATTTAGTTTTTAAGATGGACTTAGTGATTTTAACAACATTACTATCCATCTAGGGTCTTTGTCTAGATGTTAGAGAATCATATTAGTTGTATATTCTTTGAGTAGTTGGTAAATAGATTTTTTCACATGGCTCTACTAAATACAAATAATTTTTAAATTGATATATTTGACTCATAGATGAGATCTTAACAAATACTACCACTCTGGGTCAGAGTGAATCTGCCCAAATCTATAGAACTGGAGCCTCACCATCATATACAATTTAGTGTCACACCCAAGATACCTCTTTTTTTGAGTAGGGTTCTTAACCCTTAGTAAAGATACAGTCAGCATAATTTTATCCTTGTTGATAGGGCCCTAGTGAGTTTGATTCTCACTGGATACTCCATACTTCTGGTTTTGTGCCAAACTAGGCTCAGCTTAGTAAATGACAACTATTACCAAAAAGTTGCAGTGTGGTTTTAAAATGATGGTCTTTTGCTTTATTACTGCACTGTAAAAAGAATGAAAAATTTAGTGAGCATCTTGTTTTTAAAAAGGCTACAATTTCTCATCCGATATTAAGAATATTTTACTGAAATCCAGACATATAGAACAGAATTAATTTCTAATAGAAATGCAAATTTTTATATTCACCTATTCACATATTTGTTTTCTGATTTTCTTAACATGTAATACTTTAACTTGTTTTATATATTGTCTCCATGATAAATCTGGTACAAGATTATTTTTGGAATATCTTTTAAAAAGCTCAACTCGCAGGATTTGGTTTTTAGCTCAGCATAGATATCAGAAAAATGTTTAATGAAAGTTATCTCCAATAAGCATATTTGTAAAGAGTTATGATTTAATAAACAAACAAGAAATATGCATGATTGAAAATGTAGGTACTTATTATTTTCACATTGACAATTTCTTATTTGTTAATTCAATTTTATAACTTACAAACAAGCATTCTGTTACGGCAAATTCTTTAAAATCCCAAAACGGGACTTTATTTTCGCACGTGTGAAGACGGGGCAGGTAGGCACTTGATCCCTTGTAGAATAAGTCCTCGTTCAGAGTTTTTTCCTCAGGCACATAAGAACTGGCATATTATGTGGGGGATTAATTTAGGGCTAGACTGACCGCCGCTGGCAAGGGGTTCCAAATTTCACACTATACACACACCCACCAAGGCCACTAGTCTTCCTCCCCTAGACAATGGAAGATATGGACCTCTAGGTTGAGACGTAATAATATTAATTATAGTAGTCGGCAATTCTGGTTTCCCGTGTGATATTTTAAAGGAATTAATAGGACAATTTTAAGTGAGCATATCATAAGGCGAATAGAAGCTGGAAAGGAAATATGACATAACAAACTCGTAGAAGAGACTGCAAAGAACAACTTCGACCATGTGGGAACATTAAAATATATCAATCTTTTACTACACATAGATATACAGCTTCAATGTGTCAAATATATAATAAATGAACAGTCCATGAACATAAATGTCTTTCTTCTTTTCTTGTCTTTCGTTTTTCTTCAAATTGAGAGAGAGAGAGAGAGAGAGAGAGGTATATAAAATTGGGTATAAGGAGAAATGGTCTCAAAGTTTACTTATCTTTTTTCTTTGATGGAGTTCCTGTGGAGAATATTTCCTCTTTTATGGGCTAATAGACTTTATGCTATTTTTAATATTGGCTTGAAGAATTTGGCTCCTTCGTGTCTGAGATATTTTTCTACTCGGAGTACTGGTTTTGGTTCCGTCTGCCACGAACCCTGTCCAACAACTAACTTTCTTATTATCTATTTCCGCTGATGGGAAGGAGTCCCCACTTCCGTTTTGGGGTCCCAGCCAATCATTTGCTTTCTCTCTTCTTCCTTCCCATGTCAGGCAACCCGAGGGAGGTCACCGAGTACAAACATCTGTTCTTAACGGTCATTCTCTGATGGCTTGCTACTGTTAATTCAAACAGGAGGATAGTAGTAATCATATTTCTATCTTCTCAATGGGACACCACGTGACAATTCTTTATTCTTTGAGTTATTCTCATATTTTATATGCCAGCTATCAAACCATTTGCTTTGTCTGGTCTGTTTGTATTTTATTCTTAGGAGAATAACCCAAATTTTCCTATTTAATACTCATAACAGTGCACTTCACTCTACAAAATCACTAACAGAGTTCTTTTTTTTTAAAAGTGTGTTCAATAATTTCAAAGAAAACATATTTCATGAAATTCTAGAAGTTAGCTTATCTAAAAAATTATCTAAAGTATATTTCTTAATTTGGATGTCAATAATGAAAATTTGTCAGTTTTCAATAAACAGAATTTAAGATACATAATATTTTTGCTGAAATCTTACTTGAGCATCTCATGGATAAACAGC
Organism: Sepioteuthis lessoniana; assembly: GCA_963585895.1. Lineage (NCBI taxonomy): Eukaryota > Metazoa > Mollusca > Cephalopoda > Myopsida > Loliginidae > Sepioteuthis > Sepioteuthis lessoniana. Next base: position 19,983,963 of record OY757937.1, on the reverse strand, counting down.
ACGGTTTGCAGGGAGAATAGGGCTGTAGAATATGGTGACTACCTCTACAGAGGAGTAAGATGAAATCCAGGATATGACGGAAAGCCATCTGATGGTAAGGCTCCAACATTGGGGCTTTGGAGAATGTGGAGTACCCCTTAATTGCCATTACTCCTAGGTACAATCTGACAAGGAGTGGTAGTACCTGTTAGGGTCCCATCTATAGGTCAACAAGAACTGTTTAATAATTTACTATACTTGAAACCATTAAGGACTGTGCAAACAATAAATAGCAATACTTGGAACCATTTAACTATGTGCAAACAAAGGAATAATGTTGAATAGAATTATCAGAATTGGATAGTATTACCAGAAACCACTTAATTGAATGCAAACAAATGAGCTCTGACCCATTTGAAAATAATGTTACAGATAAATTATTCATTTACAAATCATATATATATATATATATATATAAATTTATATAGTTTTTTTTTCTTACATATATATAGACGGTAATCCATATTTGCTGTTTTTCAACCTCAAATTAAACGTGTGAAGTCATCTGATGAGATGAAGTGTATAATGACATTCTTCACTGAAATGAATTTATAATGACAATTTAACCAGATCTGAGTTTTCTTCTAATTGCATTATATATATATATATATATATAGGATTTGGGATTTAAGAACCAACCTCATGCCTAAAGGAAACAAAAATGATTAGTTAAGTCAGGTCCTCCCAAATTTTTTACTTGATGCACTCCAGGTAACCAAATTTAATTTCCATTCACTTCAGATAAATTGAATATTATTGACATTTCTTCTTAATCTCACTGGATACCATGATGAGAGAGAGGTGATTTTAAAAGATGTCAAAATTCAAATTTGAACAAAATGTAGAAAAGTTATTATGAATAGAAAATTGAATCATATTATAACATCCTCACGAACAAATACCTGGCAATACTGAAACTGACTTAACAAATGAAGATCCAGATCTCTTCTGTCAGAACCGGATTTTTGTTAATAATAATTATAATTTTATTTCACTCATTAAAATCTGTTACCATGAATATGAATAAAAATTTCAGAAACTGGATTTTAATTTTACTTTTTCATTATTTTTCTTTCTTTTTAAATTCATATTTTTATTTTAATTATTGAATAGTCTTTTTTACTAAAGACATCTCATAACCACTTATAAAAAGGGATCTTGAATTCAAATCTTTTCTGTCAGAGCCAGATCATTCATTTATTTAAATAAAGTTTTGAATAGATTGTATGTCACTGACATATCACTAGTGGCCATCATACATAATCAGGCATTCTGGCAACTAGTCAATATAATCCAGTGAGTTTTGTTTTCTTGTATAAAAGGATTTACAAATATATATTAGTAAATTCATTCCCTGTGAACCATTGTGTGTTTATTCACTCTGCCAAAATTTTATTCACCCTTATATAGACCACTTTGAGAATCTATGAGTTAGGTTAAAGTAACATGTGAGTTGAAGTTGCAATTTATTAAGCTTACCTTAGTTTAGCAAAAGGACAGAGGTATGAGGTACCGAGTGAGAATCAAACTTACAAGTAAAGGTCTTGTTAATATCTTGTTAACCATTACACCATGCTAAGCACTCCACATATGAGTGAAAGTTTTTGGTTTAGTCTAATAATTTCAAGCAGATCAAATAACAAAATCTGAAACTGCTTGTAAATGTGGACTTCAAATATTTATTTCAATTTGTCTGTAACCAACAAAGGCAGAATCGTTAAATTCTAGACAGATCTTTATCATCAGAGGCATTTCCTGCTTGAAGCAAAAAGACAGATACATATGGATTCTCAAGAAATGAAAAACATATAAGTAAAGATACAGAATTATATATATATATATATATATATATATATATATATATATATATATATATTATAAAAGCATCTGCATTAGGATTTAAAAATATGACAAATGAACAAATATCCTGCACCCAAAATACATTTACACATTAAATTTCTACATACTTTATCCTCATCATCATGTCATGCTATCAGCAGGGATATCCCTGACCCTCTCTCACCACTCCTCCCTATCATCCATTGCTTCTGGCAGGTCCTCAGGGCTACATTCCATATCGGCTCATAGCTGCTGTATGTAGGTTCAAGCTGGTCATCCTGCCTTTGCACATTCATCACTTATGAGCTCATCCCTACTTCTCCAGCAGGGTCCCGCATGTTTGGTCTGTTTAATTTTGATAGTTTTTGTGATGGGTGGTAAATGGCCGTACAGCTGCTGCTTTGTGAAGTGCTGTCTCTAGGACTTGTTCAATATTGCTTGCAGCATTCTTGTGTAGTTGCCATCAAGCTTTTTCTCCATACATTTAGTTAACATTCATGTAGTGAATCCATATAGCAGTATCGACAGAAGCACTGCTTGGAAGAAACTGCGCTTCATTTTATCGGTCAGGTCTGACTTCCATATGACTGATAGCTTATTGATAGCTGTCCATGCCTTTGCTAGTTGCATGTCGATGTTTATCTCAGTTGATGAGACACTGCTTCCAAGGTAGGTGAACTTGTCAACTAGTTACAGAGAGCTACCGTTTAGTGCAGAGATGTCGCCAATTTAATTAAAGCACATATATTCCATCTTGTGTGCGTTGACATGTAGGCTGATGCTTGCAGCAGCTCGTTCTAGACTATGTAGCAGGGTTTTGGCTTGGGCTGGTGCATTTGCCAGGAGCGCTATATTGTAGGCGTAGTTGGCATTGGTAATTGCTTTTGTGGGGTACCTTCTGCTTCTTTCTTTTGTTAGCTTGAAACCGTTTTCTTTGATTTTATTGATAGATGTTCTAAGCACATAGTCTAGACAGATGATAAAGAGGTATGAGGCTAATGTGTCTCCTTGCAGTACACCTGCTACAATGTCTGTGTCTCCATCTGGAAATGGACTTTTACTTTGATGTTTCTATAGAGCATCATTATGGCTGCAACGGTTTCTTTTGGTAGGCTGTGGGCAAGTAGAATTTGCTCCATCTTTCCTCTGTGAATGGAGTCAAAAGGCCTTAGTAAAGTCAACAAATAATATTGTTGCCTTTAGGTTTTTTGCGTGTACACTTTCAAGAATTCATCAGATAGTCAAAATTTGAGATTTTGTGGATCTCTTTCTCTGGAAGCCATTTTGGTTCTTTCTAAGTATGTTGTTAATTTTTGGTTCTATGCAGTTGCATAGTCCTCATCATCATCATGTCATGCTGCTGGCACGGACGTCTCTCACCACTTCTCCCTATCGTTTATTGCCTCTGGCAGGTCTTCAGGGCTACATCCTGTATCCTCACATAGCTGCTGTATGTATGTTTAAGCTGGTCGTCCTGCTTTTGCTCGGCCATATGTGGGGTCCATAGGTGTACATCACTTATGAGCTCGTCCCTGCTTCTCCAGCAGTGTCCTGCATGTCTGTTTCGTCTAACTTGGATAGTTTTCGTGATGGGAGGCAGGTGGGGTGTTGTCACCAGGACTTGTTCAATATCGCTCGCTACATTCTTGTGTCATTGCCATCTAGCTTCTTCTCCAGCTGTTTTGTTAGCGTCCAAGTGGTGCATCCATACAGCAGAATCGACATGACCGCTGCCTAGAAGAAACTGCGCTTCATTTTATCAGTCAGGTCTGATTGTATATCTTGGCTGCAATGGACGTAAATGTTATACCTTGGTAGTTCTTGGCTAATCTGAGGTCGCCCTTTTTAGGAAAGGGGAGGATGCATCCCTTCATCCATCTGTCTATAGGATTGTGATTATATATGGCATTACAGTGTTGGAGCAGTATGTTGTCAAATTTTCTGGTCTTCTACATTTCTGGGGGTATTTCATTGAGCCCTGCTGCCTTTCTATTTTTAATTTTTCTCAGTACCGAGTCGAGTTCTACTTGAGTAAACAGTCCTAGTTTGATATCTAATTGCTTACTTATAATTCTCATAATTGGTTCATGAGTAACTTCCAGAGTGTTTCTGAGTAAATTCTCAAAATGCCATTTCCACAGGTTATTCGATCTTGTTAGTTGGTAGCTTTCAGCTTAGCTTTGGCAGTGCTCTTCCTTCTGCTCACTTTGTTTATCGTTTACCATGCTATCCTAGATTGTCTATCTTCAACCGAGTCTCTAATCTTATTGATTAGATTTTGTATGTATTTTGACTATTCTTTAAGGCATATGTTAGCTAATTCATTTTGTGCTTTTTAAGCTTTAGGGCATTGGTATTGGTTGGGTTCTTCCGATTGCATTTGGAGGCATTTTTCATGTCTGCACGCTTTTCTCTAACTGCTAATGTCTCCCATGGGACTCTAGATTTTGTTCTTTGTTTAGTTGGAATGAATTCCACTGCCGCTTCTAAGTGGGCATTGACGAAATTCTCATATTCTTCATTCGGAGTATGTGTTTTTGTCTTTTCCTGTAGAGCATCATATTTGTTTTTTAGTGCTAACATATATTCATCTCTCATATCCTTGTTATTAAGCAGGGCTCAGTCATAGTGTACGGTGGTCGTTCAGGTCGCATTCTTTCATAGGCTCAGTCGTTACTACCCTACCTTTTTTTTTTTCTTTTCTTCTTTCTACTGAAAATTCGATACTAGTATGAGAGTCAAATAATTCTACTCTTGTTCTAAAAATAAACTTTCACGTTAGTCGTAACGAATAAGCAAATGACCCTTCCTCCCCTTTGTTAAACAGTGGAGTGACCAAATGTATATAGATGCTCATAAAAGCTGAAAAATTATACTAGAGAGACCATTCAAAAGTAATTTAGGAAAGAACAAGCATGTCCACTCGAAGACAAGCCCAAAATCTGGTTAGAAATATATTGTCCTTTACTAAATTGTCATTTAAAATGCATGTATAATTTTATTTAATTTTCACATTGTAAAATCAGTGCTGTATACAATCTGTGTCTTAAATGGAAGCACAATTTAACTGTAAATCCAAAATTTGAGATTTTAACCTTGTTGAAATGGAATGTGAAAGCCTATTTTTAGAACAAGAGTAGAATTATTTGAATCTCATACTTGTATCGAATTTTCAGTAGAAAGAAGTCTACATACTTACATAAACTAAAAATACATGTCCTCTATATTTGTGCCTACATTAATTTCTAATTATCATCTCATTCATGTTAAATTAGAAAAAATGACTGGTGACAGAACAGAGCACTGAAAAGTTCATAATATATAATTTTATCCAAAGGTAGTTAGCATAAAATAACAGCAGAATAAAACTGGTATCACTCTAAATTTCTTATTTGAATTGTAAAAATATGTAAGTTTCATGTCTCATTTTCTCAGGAACAAATTATGAATATTCCTATTATACAATTTTTGGTTTCTATTTCTTAATATATACAATATATTTTAGATAAAGCAAAGAAATATTAAACAGACCAAACATAAAGCTTGAATTTGGTTTGATTATTATTCTTATTCACAAATATTCTAAAATAAATTTTGCTGCATACATATAAAATTATGATTGTTCCTATTTTGAAAGCTGATCGGTATATGTAGATGTAATTAAGGATATAGATAGCAATCCATAGTCTCTCAGTAAAACTGATGAGTTGAACAAATTTTTCTTTCAGATTAAGATTATTGTCAGTCATTTTAAGGTTTTTTCTAATTCCTTTCATGATGATCTGTTATCTTCTTTTCTAGATGTCTAGTAACTTCTGTTTTTGCTCTCTAAAGAATTTCAATATCTCTTATTATGATCATCTCTCTGATCCATGTTAATCTCTTAGATTTATTTCTAGCATTCCCTTTTCCACTTATTCGTGTATGATTGAGTTTCTATTCTATCAAGTTTGTTAATGCCCATATTTCACAACTATACCTCATACTTGATATCATACCATGATTATATACTCTATGCTTTATGCATATAAGGTAATCATTATTTCTCTATAAATTCCTTCCAAGCTATAACTATACATTTTTATTTCATATCCAGAAACTTTTTTATCATCTCTTCTAAGTATCTGTATTATTTAACTTCTTCCTGAACTTTATCTTTTATTCTTATTGTCACGTGATGGCTCACGTTGAACTAAAATTATCTAGCAGTCAAAAAGTGACCGTTATGAGAGAATGGGGGTCACACAGATGTTTGCACCTAAGTGACCTTGGGTCGCCGGACATCGGAAGGGGAAGGAGAAAATGAAGCCAAATGATTGGTGGGGGGACCCCAAACGGAAGTGGGGTTCCCTTCCCCTCAACGGAAGAAAAAAAAAAGACAGTTTTTGGACAAGTCTCGTGGCAGACGGACGACAGCCATTTTCACTCCGGGCTAAAGACAAAAGACTGAGACATGAGAGACCTGAGTCTCTCAAGCCAGCATTAAAAGCAATACAAAGTCTATTAGCCCGTGAAAGAAGAGAAATTCTCCAGTGGAACCCCGTCAAAAAAAATAAGATAAGTAACTTTGGGACATTTTCCCTTTACACCCAAATTTTTGTTTACCACTCTCTCTCAATTTGGAAAAGGATAAAAGCCAAGAAAAGACATTTATATTCATGGACTATCCTATTACATATTTTTGACACTTTGAACATATATATGTATATAACCGTAGTAAAGAACTTATGTATTTTCATTTTACCATGTGGTCTATGTTATTATTCCATGCTTTCCTTTCAGCTTCTATTCGCCTTACATTATCTTGCTTAGGACTGTCCTATTAATTCCTAAAGTATCACATGGAAAACCGGAGTTACCGACTACCACTATAGCAGTATTAATATTATTACAACTAAGACCTATAGGCTCACTTTCTTCCATTATCTCGGGGAAAGAAGAAAGCGACCTGGTGGGTGTGTGATAGTGTGAAATTTGGAACCCCTTGCCAGCGGCGGTCAGTCTGGCCTTAAATTATTCCCTCACGTAATATGCCAGTTCTTATCTGCCTGAGAAAAGAACTCTGAACAGGACTTATTTCTGTAGGGGATCAAGTGCCAACCTGCCCCGTCTTCACACGTGCGAAAGTAAAGTCCCCTTTAGGGATTTTAATAAATTTGCCGTCACAGACCTAAAATGGGGGCTCGTTTCCGGAATGATTATTATTAATAATATTTATTGCTAGTAGTCGTGTGACAATTCCTGCCGTTTAAATCTACCCTGGGAGACCGTGAAAGAAAAAAAAGGAATATTGCTGAAACAGTCAAATTACTGGTTGATATCACTGTTTGGAAAATTTTTTTAAAAAAATGGACAAAATAGAGAACTTTTTAAAAGAACCCTCCATGGAAAAGTTGGAGAGGCTGAGAAAAAGCGAGATAATAAAAATTGGCGAGAAGCTTGAGTTAAATGTTCAGAATTCTATGAGAAAGCATGAACTCGTGAGAGAGATAGCAAGTCACATGGTGGACGAAAATGTTTTCGAGGAAGCAGTATTAGAAGAGCTACCAACGGAAATGATAAGAATGACTCCAGAAGAAATTGAACTGGAGAAAATTAAAATACAAGCACAAATGGAACTACAGAGAAATAAAATGGAACTGGAGAAAATAAAAATTCAGCAAGAAACAAGGCTGCGAGAAGTCGACTTGGCAATAAGAGGACGCAAAGAAAGCCATGACAGTTTCGAAGTAACGAAGCAAGCGAGGCTAGTCCCAAAATTTGAAGAAGCCAACGTGGACGAATACTTCGCACATTTTGAGCGAACCGCGCTAAATCTGGGATGGCCGAAAGAATGCTGGTCGATGCTACTACAAACTGTGCTGACAGGAAAAGCACAGAGAGCATATGCAACTCTGCCCACAGAAAATTGCGCCGACTATGATTTGGTGAAAGCAGCGGTTCTTAAAAGCTTCGAATTGGTTCCAGAAGCTTATAGACAGAAATTCAGAACACAGAGAAAAACTGAAAACCAGTCTTATGTGGAGTTTCTGAGAGAAAAAGAGAACGCGCTGGATAAGTGGTGTGACTCTAAGAGGATAGACGGAGATGCTGAGAAACTCCGGCAGCTAATATTAGCTGAAGAATTTTTAAACTGTGTGCCAGAAGAAGTCAGGGTTCACCTAAGTGAAAGGAAAACCGACGTGACATATGAAATGGCTGCACTAGCAGACGAATACATCCTCACACACCGAAAGACGAAGGAAAGAACGTTCACGGGAAACAGAGTGAAATTCAAAGCTGAGTCAAGCCCTGAAGGAAGACCTAAGGAAGGAAATAGAAGGACCTTCCAAAGTAGCAGCAGAACAGTGGTCTGCTACAAATGCGGAAAGGCTGGACACATAGCCATAAGGTGTCAGCTAGGAAAAGGTCCTGAAAGAAACCAGACCCAGCCGAGAAAACCTCAAGGAGCTGTGACAACAACTAGAGGAAACCAGTCCTATCGACCCTGGACGAAAAAAGGGATGATAAGAGGCCCACACGGAGGACCAGTGGAAGTCTCAATTTTACGAGATACCGGAGCATCTCAGTCGTTACTTCTACGAAATAAATTACCTAAAAGGGTAATAGAAGCAACACGTGAGACTGTGATGATAGAGGGTATCGGCGGAAAGAGGGTAAAAATACCGCTGTGTAAAATAACCCTAAAGTCCCAGTGGAAAAATGGACCTATGAAAGTTGGTGTGGTAGATATGAAAGGAATTTCCCTCATACTGGGAAATGAAGTAAGAACAAAAAAGTGTCACCCGGAAAAGATGGCGAAAATAAGCACCATAAATGAAGATGGAAAGATGGCGAGAACGAACGCCAAACATGGAAAGAAGTTGGCGAAAATGAGCGCCAAAAATGAAGAAAGAAAGATGGCGAGAACGAACGCCCAGCATGAAGACAAGATGGCGGCTGAGCCACGTGCGAGATATAAACGACACAGTCGCTCGCAAAGTGAGAAGGTGGAAAGAAAAGAAGTGAACCTTCCACCCCTCAATAAACAAGAAGATAAAAGGACCAGTCGTCAGAAAAAGGATGAAGGTCCAACGAATATTAGGAATAAATTCCCTAATACTTATCGAGAGGATAAGAGGAAGATAAGAGGACCCTCACAAGTGACTGAGAAGGAAGAATTCAAAAAGGGCGACGAAGTCCTGCTACTGTCATCAAATAGAGGACCCCACTGTGGTGGACGATATATAGGTCCCTACGTAATATCACAGAGAATAGACAAGAGGACATATAGAATTGATACCAACGAAGGAAAGAAGCAGACACAAGTGTGTCATGCAAACAAATTGAAGAGATATGTCCGTCAAGAAGGCCCACCTCGAAAAATTAAGAACTCGGCAATGCCGAATAAATTCGAGGAGAAATTAAGCCAGTTGTCTGTCTCAGAGAGAGGGGACTTAGAGAAATTAATAAAAAAATACCCAGGCTTATTTCTCTAACGCCCCACGAAAATGTAGTAGCAGAACATTCTTTCATAGTTGTTGAGAGAAAGAAAGAGAGAGAGAGAGAAACTAAAGGAGAGGAGGAATTCTCGTCCCCAATGTTGAAATATGAGACGGACGAGAAAGTGGTTCGTCAACAAGTGACGAATAGGGGAAAGAGAGAAAAGAAAAGGAAGTTTTCTCCCCAAAGCTTGACAATTAAAATTATAAAGTCGTCAAAAGTGACGAAGAAAGAAAGAAGGACTTACCTCCTCAAGGTTTGAAATATGATACGGCCAAAAGCCGAGAGAGAAAAAGAAAGAAAGGAAAACGAGATTAAAGAAAAAGAAAAGAGAGAGAGAGAGAAAGAAAGAGAAGAGAAATTGTTTTCCCCTATAGTGAAAATTAGGAAGGACGAAAAAAGGGAAAGGAAAGAATTCGTCAAAGCGTGAAGAAGAAAGGGGATGAAAGAAAAGTAAAGTGAGAAAAAAAAAGTGAAAGAAAAGGAGAAAGAACAGTGAATTGAATTGCCTTTTTTTTTCTATGGTATTTCTATTCATCTCCCTTTCTTCTCTTAAGCGGGGAGGTGTCACGTGATGGCTCACGTTGAACTAAAATTATCTAGCAGTCAAAAAGTGACCGTTATGAGAGAATGGGGGTCACACAGATGTTTGCACCTAAGTGACCTTGGGTCGCCGGACATCGGAAGGGGAAGGAGAAAATGAAGCCAAATGATTGGTGGGGGGACCCCAAACGGAAGTGGGGTTCCCTTCCCCTCAACGGAAGAAAAAAAAAAAGACAGTTTTTGGACAAGTCTCGTGGCAGACGGACGACAGCCATTTTCACTCCGGGCTAAAGACAAAAGACTGAGACATGAGAGACCTGAGTCTCTCAAGCCAGCATTAAAAGCAATACAAAGTCTATTAGCCCGTGAAAGAAGAGAAATTCTCCAGTGGAACCCCGTCAAAAAAAATAAGATAAGTAACTTTGGGACATTTTCCCTTTACACCCAAATTTTTGTTTACCACTCTCTCTCAATTTGGAAAAGGATAAAAGCCAAGAAAAGACATTTATATTCATGGACTATCCTATTACATATTTTTGACACTTTGAACATATATATGTATATAACCGTAGTAAAGAACTTATGTATTTTCATTTTACCATGTGGTCTATGTTATTATTCCATGCTTTCCTTTCAGCTTCTATTCGCCTTACATTATCTTGCTTAGGACTGTCCTATTAATTCCTAAAGTATCACATGGAAAACCGGAGTTACCGACTACCACTATAGCAGTATTAATATTATTACAACTAAGACCTATAGGCTCACTTTCTTCCATTATCTCGGGGAAAGAAGAAAGCGACCTGGTGGGTGTGTGATAGTGTGAAATTTGGAACCCCTTGCCAGCGGCGGTCAGTCTGGCCTTAAATTATTCCCTCACGTAATATGCCAGTTCTTATCTGCCTGAGAAAAGAACTCTGAACAGGACTTATTTCTGTAGGGGATCAAGTGCCAACCTGCCCCGTCTTCACACGTGCGAAAGTAAAGTCCCCTTTAGGGATTTTAATAAATTTGCCGTCACATTATGATAGTTTTTAGGATGTTTTAATAAAACATTACTTTGTGTCCTACTTTTGTTCATTTTCAATTTTGCATACCCCATTCCATAAAAACATGGATCACAAAAAAAACAAAAACATGCCAGATCACAATCAATGAACCACAGCATTTTGAATAAATAGGTTTTCTCCCATGACCCATGGGAAAATCCAAAAATACCAATGTATCTACAATCTGACTATTTCTATCCATATTAAGCCTTTTTTTCCCCTAAATATCTGGAGGTTCATTGATACATACACACTTTTTTCCTAAGCAAAAATCAAAAATCTAATTTAATAACAGACATCTTGCTTCATTGAATGCACTCTTTTCCAAGTACTCATCTACTTAGATGTAAGGTTATGAGCCTTCACTTCAGTCTCTTCACACATTGCCTAATTCAAAATGGCAAAGGAACATACACATCAGGTGCTTGAGAATTATTACATCAATTTTAGCCTTCCTTAGGATAAGTAAAAAGAAAGCTGATTCTCTATTAAAAAGTTGATTTCCAACAGAAATAAGGCTTATCTTGATGTGGGTATCTGCTGAGGTGAGCAAACAACAGAATTAGAACTGAACATAAATGATTAAAAAAAGTAATCCATTTCATATGCTTAAATATGGTTGGTTATTTCTGAATGAAAATGAAATGATTTAGTCATTGCATATGACTTTAATAAAAATACAAAAATACAAAAAATTAAAAAATTAAAATTACAAAATATCTGACATCTCAGGCATATCACCAACAAAGACAGGCCCAAAATGCAGCCTGTTAAACCATTACCCACAACTGTGAAGAGAATATGGTGGAAACACAACTCCAACTTAATGTGTGTTGAGATTGTAGTAGCTACTGGCATGGTGGAACTGGAACAGGTGACCAACTGTGGATGTGTCCCACATGAGGTTAAACATGCAATGTGTGTGGTGAGCAGAACTACTTCATGATGGTCTGCCAGTCAAAGGGTGATGATAAATGAGGCGCCATACAGTGTTTCAAGGACAAGGAAGCTTCCATGGATGCTTTTATTGTGTATGTGGTATTCAATCCAGCAAGTGACTCTAATAAACAGAGCAATAACAACAGCTGCAAAGAGGTAAAAGCAACACTGATTCCATTCTCTTCATCCCTGGACCGAAAACATGCCAGAGATATCCCCACTGCCTGTTGTACCAGGCTCAGAATCTATCCTATGGCACATGAGACTCTCAGAAAGAAATTTAGTCCCCTCAAAAAAAAAAAAAGGTGCTCACCATAGGAGGGGTTCTCATTGGTGTATCAAGTTCGGCTGCTCATCAAATTCATGATTGGGGAAAGGACCCCAAAACAAGTCCTGTACATATGCAAGAAAGTGCAAGTGATATACTTTAGCAAGGTAGCCTGCATTGATGCGGGTATATTACCTCCATGCTTTCTGAAACCAATGAAATTGCCACCCTCACCTATAATTAATCCAGTAATGTGTAATGCCGTATGACCAGATCCCCAACATCTAGCATGTAAACTTAAATCTGAGTATCCTAAGATGCCTCATTTCCACCAACCAATGAAGACATAGAAAAACTCAAACAATGGATGTTAGACCAATTTGCCACTACAGTATTCAACAATAGTGGAAAATTTGCTGCAATGTCCAGCCCTCCAGTTCACATTCACTTCAAGGAAGGTTCAACCTCCAAAGCCAGACATAACTCCATTCCAGTACCATACCACTACAAGGAACAAGTGAGACAAGCGTTTTGGGAAAATGTCGAAAGAGGCATCATCATTATTCTGGTACCAATTGGTACCCCTATTGATTGGTGCAGTACTATGGTCATCACTGCAAAGAAAAACAGGAAACCAAGAACAGTAGACTACCAGCATTTTAACTCACAGTGCAAATGTGAAACATACCACACTAGCCCACCATTCCAACTCTCATTATAGGTACCAACAAACACAAAAATGACAGTCCTGGATGCCATGGATGGTTACTACTCAATTCTCCTGGATGAGGAATCACAACCACTTATGACCTTCATTACAGAGTGGAGTTGTTTTATGTATCTCAGAATGCCCCAAGGATACTTAGCTTCTGATGATGCCAATATACATAGGTATGAGGAAATAAGAAAAGACATTCCTTGTAAAGTAAATGTGGTTGATGATAACCTACTCTTTGACAAAAATATAGAGGATGCCTTCAACCATACTCTGAAATACTTGTTACTGTGAGAAAAAATGGAATTGTCCACAACAGAGATAAATTCTAGTTCTGCCAGGATGCCTCCAAATAACAACATCAAGACTGACTCCTTTCGACAATTTGCTAAATTCAATTTCCTGCTTCCTAACCCTAAAGAATATCATCAATGCAAGGTCTTAGTTCAGATTAGTCAATCAAGTATAGCATAAGCATATTCATTAAGCCGTATAATTTTGGTGCCTTATCAAACAAAATACACACTTTGTTTAGAATGAAAATATCAAAAAAGCATTTCAGCATTCCAAACAAATTATCATGAGCTTAGTAAGAAAGTTTTTTATCATTTTTGACACCCACAGAGTAACCAGCCTATCCCTAGACTGGAGCAAAGACAGAATGGGCTTCCTGCTATTACAGAAGCACTGCACATGCCCCACTGTATTGTCACAAGGGATGGAGCATTGTACTTGCAGGCAATAAATTTTTGCCAATACACAACCCATGCCTTTTTAACCTTAAAGAGAGATGTCTCAGATATTTCTTCACCATTCAACATTGACAAGGCAAGTAGCACACAGGTGCTGATACTATGTCCCACAATCTAGTGGCCGCAGTAGAAGCTCTTCTTAACCTATGCCCCACACATCCCTCTTCCAAAGACATTCACCACTTGGACAATGTAGATGGAATTAGCTACCATTCAAGTCATAATGAATTCTGGTGACAATAACACTGCCATGACACCTGACCACATTTGTGCATCAGGCCGAAATGGTCAGAGATACATAACTCTGATAAATGCAATCAACCAGGGATTTCCTTCTAAATGCTCTTTCACTGAACCTAACATCAGCAACTTCTGGAAGGTATGACACTCAGTGCTGAGAGAGGCCTGGTATTAAAGGATGGAAGTATTGTAGTACGTAAATTCCTCAGAGGAAAATTACTAAGCTGTTCACACTCAGCCCATGAAGATGTAGATGGCAAGAAAGTTAGTGCTAATGGTTCAGTATATTGGCTTGAACTTTAGAGCGAATTGCTCAATATGTGCAACTATTGCCCTAAGTCAACCACAGGAACTAATCACTGTAACTTCATCCCTGAATGGCTTTTCCAACAAAGGGTAATGGACATATTCTACGTCAGACATTGCATACCTCACCAGTGCAGATAAACAAACGGGCTGGCTTATTTTGTACCATCTAAAACCAGGTCATGTCAATTTGTCATCAACTGCTCCACACATATGGCACCCCAGAGGAACTCAGTAGTGATGGTGGCCCATCTTTTACCTCCAGAATATTCCAGTATTTCCTTCAGACATGGTGTGTGAAGCACAGACTGTCTTCAGTCACATATTCCGAATCTAATGGCCCAGCAGAGCTCACTGTAAAAACTGTAAAGAGGATAATGAATGGTAATGCAAGGCTCCCAGGTTCCTTAGATAATGATAATGTAGCCCGGGCTATCCTGCAGTACCAAAACACTCTCATCCAAAGTATAGGTCTATCACCAGCACAGTTCCTACTTCACTGCCAACTTTGTGATTCCATTCCTTCACAAGCAATCCTCTACAAGCCACACCTTGAATGGATAGCTGCAGCACAATGCTGGGAGGAAATCCTTCACCACTGCAATGCCAAAATGGTAAAGAGGTAAAAAAGATATACTTATAATATTTGCCCATTCCAAGCTGGTGAAAGTAGCTATCCAGTATCCACTGAATCACCAGTGGAGTACACTACTGGCAAAATCATCACTGTCCTTTCAGATCATTAATACCGAATCAGAGTTGAGGGATTAGGAAGGATCATGCTTAGAAATCACCACTTCAATCAATTGGTTGCCACGTAGAGGGCACATATACATCAACATGCCTTCAGTTATTAAAAATTCCTCAAGCTCTGTTCAGGTAATTCCCACATAACAAGCCAGGCCTTAAAGAATGACACACACCTCATATAGCCTTGGCCACATGTGAAGAATGGAGATGTAGAAGTCACCACTCTGATGTAGTAAAAGCAACAGGATTTCAATAAGCAGACAAGGGGACAAGCCATAGCTAGGTTCAGTCACTGGTATTTGTCCAGCACCCCACATAAACGCAAGTTTGGCACAAGGGGTTTTTATTGTGAGTACCAAGTGCAGGACCATAGCCCACAGTTGCTCAGAGGTTCCAAAAATGCCTGAGCTCTATTGGTATTTCCCTAAAAAGTGGCACTTCAGGCGCCTGGCAATAAACCTAGCCTCACCAGAAAGGGTTAGAGGCTGGGGGAAACTCAAAGACACTGGTGTCAGCCACAAAACATTTCGGCTGTCTGTGGCATGACAACACAGATCTGGTTGGGTGTGTCTTGTCTCTGGTGGCAGTTACATGGTCAAGGCTGCCTGACATGGGTGCTGGGGAAGCCTGGCATTCACATCATACAGCCAATACTTCTCGAGTCTCAAGAGAATACTGATAGGTCTCAAGGCATTTTTTGAAATGCCAGACGTGTCTGTGCTTAGACACACCTTAAAAAAGCCTTGTGCCATACTGTGCTGCCTGACACAATAGTACACTGATTGCTCAATTCAACAGTTTATATGTGAATAATTATGTTTTTAAAATCAATTTTTTAATTAAAAAATTTGAAGTATTCTGTCAATGTTTAAGAATTTAAAATCTTGACCAGTAAATCATTTTAGCTTAAGATATGAGAGGGTGAATTAATTAATCTATCATGAACAAGAATATTCTACAATCATGTTTTAAAAAACTGAGGATTAAACTAAATAAAATATTAATTTTTGCCTTTCTACAATTATCATCATAGAAACAGGCTGATAGACTTTTGATTAATAACATGATTAACAACTAAACATGTTCTATTTACAATAAATAGAACACATTTAGTTGTTAATTAAAAGAGCTTATATTAGCTTATATTAAAATTTCTGTTTTTGTTTCTTATTGCACGGCAAAATCATCACTTAGTTAATTTCCAAATGCAATACCAGACTAAAAGAAAATAAAGACAAAACATTTTACTGACAAGTGAAAAACCCACGTCAAAGAATTTAACTCATTATAATTGAATAAAATCCTTTGCAAGTATTTTTTAAGTAAGTCCTGTAATAACCATTATCTCCATGATATTGTTAAATTCAGATCAGTGATACAAGATTTGAATTGCTCAGGAAATTGCTTCAAGTTACTCAAATTTTGGAGCTACCAATGTTTAACTAATAAGAAAAATATTTCATACAGAGGAGGAGGGAGAGAGAGAGAAAGAAAATTGACTGCAGTGGGCAGTTGTAGATAATAAAAAACACTTCATTTCAGAAGCTGGGCAGGTGAAGATTGTTCTTGGCTTATGTTTGGATAAAGAGGAGACATAGTAACCGTTTCTAAGAAGATGAATCTAAAGGAGTGTTAAAGTAATCACATGTAAGCAGGTGTATACAAACAATAGAATTACAAAGAAACTCATGTTACCAGTCAAAAACAATGGGCTTATTCAATGAACTTGCATTCAAACTCTCTGCCTAAGATCCAAGTGTAGAATCTATGTGCACTGTGAAAAGTGCTATAGAAATGTACATATGAATACATATTGCACCTTATATCTGTTGATGGTTATACTATATCATGAAATATTCTAACATTTCTATTTAGAGAAAAGGTCTTCAATGATTATAGAATCTCAACGATTTGACCTTCAGTCTTCTTATCTTCCATTTATATGAGATTATTTAGCAACACAAATGTATATTTCAGAGAGATTGATATCACTTATTATATATTTACTCCATTGAGGATTCATATATTGATATAAGAAACAAAATTATGATTATAGATGTAGGAAATAGAATCAGCAATCTGAGTTCAATTCCTGGATGAAGTTGTTTGTGTTTCCCTACATGAATCCAACTATTCTCCCTCGGGCTATGAGTAAATAGTAAAGAAGATGGGGGTTCTTCAGCCTTGGTTAGTGTTGTGGCCTCTGAAAGGGTCACTAATGAAAACACAAACACGGATATTAGATAACAGATTATATTACACAAGAAAGATAGAGTTACATAGAAAAGGTAAGAAGTCTCATACTGTTCGTATAACACCGGTATTGATCTGCCCGTGGCAGCAAAATTTCTCTGTATTAATAATGGTGAGAAGAGTCCATGATGGTCAGATGGGTAAGGCTCCCACAACACCCCTCCCCCAAGCCTTTTACTTCGTAAAAGTGCTGTTAAATTTTTTTCTTTTTGGGTTGATCATCAACGGGTCAGTGAATTTCCTTTTTCTCCCTGACCGACGTATTTCAGGTGTTGGTTGGGGATGATCTAAATCGAACATGTCGAAAATGGTGTCTATTGACTCTTCTTCTGTTTGTGGTACATTGTAGGAGTCGTTCAAACAGCATTTCTGTAACTGGTTCTTTAATTATTCCACGTTCCCAACAGGACGTGTTATTTTGATATCTTTTAAAGTAATTTTTTTCTCCTGGGTTGGACCCTTTTTTAGGTGCTAATGTGGTCTTTCGCAGCTTATTTTGTTTCGGGAGTAGTTTATCACTGAATTCCACTTTCGATAATACTCCCATATTCACTAATCGGTCTAGCTCTTTATTTATTTCTTCGGTCGTGGCGAACGGTACGTTTCGCTTTTTTCTAAAAATGGGGCGTGTATTTTCCTTCAGTTCAAATTTGGCCTTAATTTTAGTACATTTGCCAAGACCAGCTGAAAATACTTCGGGGAAACTACCTTTTAGTTCCATCTTAATTTTTTCAGCTTCGGCCGTAAAGCATTCTACTTTTTGGCAAAACATTAATTGGTTGATCCCAGAGATTAAATTTCTGAAACCAGTCCGACCCAAACAAATTTTCTGTGTTCTTCAGTACGAAGACTTAATTTTTTGGTTATACCATTTAGTGATACTGGGATAATTATTTCGCCTTCAAACTTTATTTTGTCTCCTGTTACTGTTCGCGTCATCTTGCTTGTCATCTTTATTATTGACCCATTTAATTTTCTCCAAGTTTGTAAGTTTATTATTGATAAATCAGAGCCAGAGTCTAACTGAAATCTTACCGACTTATTTAGTACTTTGACTGTTATGTATTTACAAACGACTTTGTCTGACTTGTCCTCACTTTTTGTATGTCTGACTCTGTTTTTAATTATTTTTCTGTTTCTACACTATGAGTCCTTATGTCCGAATTTATCGCAGTTTTGACATTTTTTTGTATGATAGGGACAGTCCGTGGCCCAATGTACTTTTCCACGGCGGTACCAAGCGCTGGGTGGTTTTTTTTGGTTGTCACTAGTCTGCCTGTATTGAAATTTTGGGTAATCATATTTTTTTCCTCTTTCACTGGAGAGTATGATTGGGATCTATGCTTGACTTTCCTTACGTAAGCAACACCAGACTCCTCGATATTTTTTTAGTCTTTTCTGACACTCACTATCCTCTGACAGTCTTCAGCCAGTTTTTGGAGTGTGACATTGGGTTCGTTCTCTAATTTTGATAAAACTTTGCATCTGATTTCTGCGTCTTTTGCAGACAGTAGGCCTTGTGCGAATATCAGACATTTGAAGTTATCCGCTGATAATTCGCCCAGTTTACAATCGTTGCAGTTTTTATTGATGATCGAGACAAACCCTAAATAATCATCACTATCCCTTTTTGTTAAGTTGAGACATTTCCATCTTTTGTGGAATAGAGACATTTTGGAGCTGAATAATTCTGACAGTAATTCAACTGTTTCTAAAAATCCAAGTTCGCAAGTTTTTTTTGGTAAGATATAATCTACGAACTTGTTGTGTTCCACAGTTCCTAGCTTTCGTAGAAGTAGCTGGACTTTTTTTGCATCAGTCCAATCGGCACAGTCGGTAATATCTTCATATCTTTTGTAATATGCCTCAAAGGTCTTATCCTCATCTGGTGCATAGGAAAATGTTTCGAGTGCGTTCCACACTGCATTTTGAGTGAAAATAGTAGTACAATCTGTAGGCTGGTTATTACTTAGACTTTTAAAAAGTGCTTCTTGTTGTTTTTGTAATTCAAGGAAGAACCGTAGTTATTTTTCCTCATTTTTTAAGATTCTTTCTTCGTTTTCTTTTTGAAGTTGTTGTTTTCCTATTTTTTTAAGATTCTTTCTTTGTTTTCTTTCTGAAGTTGAAGGAGTTTTTCCTCATTTTTCTGTTGAGACTCCATTTGGAATTTCATCATTTGTGCAAACATTTCTTTAAGGTCTTCCATTTATTTTTTGGAGGGGGGAAGTTTTTTTTTTTTCTTCAGTAAATATCCCCAGAAATCAAGAATAATTACTGTGTGTGTGTGTGTGTGTGTGTGTGTGTGTGTGTGTGTGTGTGTGTGTGTGTTTTGTACAACACAAAACTGTAAGCACCAAATTAAATTTTTCTCTCTGAAGTGGAAAGAAAGAAAAATATGCAAATCACTTTTTGATTACGTGACAATCTTACAGATTTTCTCTTTTAAATATCCATTATCCAACACACTCCGTCATTTGTACAATTTGATACCTAGTAGTTATTTAACAAAAATCTTCTTCGGTTTGTTGTATGTTGGAACTTTGTTGTAGATTCTTTAACAATTTGTAGTTGGGTATCTCTTTGTTGTTGCGATGTATCTTCGCCAGTATGTTGCTTGTTGGAGAGTCCCTTTTTTCGTTCGAGTTTCTCGTCGCCAGTATGTTGTGGCCCCTGAAAGGGTCACTAATGAAAACACAAACATGGATATTAGATAACAGATTATATTACACAAGAAAGATAGAGTTACATAGAAAAGGTAAGAAGTCTTGTACTGTTCGTATAACACTGGTATTGATCTGCCCGTGGCAGCGAAATCTCTCTGTACTAATAACGGTGAGAAGAGTCCATTATGGTCAGATGGGTAAGGCTCCCACAACAGTTAAACAAAAAATCTAGAAGAAGGAAAACTCTGAATTTAAACCCGCAGCACTTTGATTAAAAACTGACCTTGTGTCACGTCCTTCAAGTGGTAAAAAAAAAATGTGGGGTAAATACATACTTACTTCACTATGTCTCATATAATTCTTTTTGTAAGTAAATTCTTGGACACAGAATTATGAGAGGAATGTAAGCAGCTTTCTCACTTCATATTTGCTAGTGTAATTTTCATTGTGTGTCAATGATTCTACAAAATTATTTACAGTAAAGTGTGCAGAGAAATCTAGGTACATGCCTTTTATAGTTGAAATCAATGAGTAACAAAAGTTTTCAATTTTCACATGTCTATTTTCTGCTTGATACTTTATACTCATGTACCTTGAGAAACAAAAATGGAACTACATATTTATTTCCCTAAGCCAAATAGGACACAATATAGTTGCAAAATATGTATCAATTTAGTTTCTTACACCAATATATGACATGAATGCTCATTGGGGATTGATGCAGTAATTCATGCTTGTGAAACAAAGTTTTATGAATATCATATTCAAGGTTTCTAAGTTGCACCTGTGAAGACAGGATAATCAAGACAATTTAATGTAGTAGATGTAGGAAGCTTACATCCACTAGGTAGTTAAGTTGGAATAAGTGTTTTAATATACAGAATATTGCTTGCATTAAAATTATATAAAAATATGTCACCATTTTGTTGGTTGGTTGATTGGTTAGGTTTTATGGCATATCAACCATTGTAGGTTATTTAATGCCAAAATGTTTTTGCATATATTAAAGCATATATTTCTAAACAAATAATTTTAAAATAACATTTTAACACAATTAAATGGTTTCAAGTATTGCTATCTAACACTAACAATTCAATTTGTTTGCTGACAGTTAAATGGTTATTGTTCATAAGTTTATTTGGTTTTATGTCATATCAAACATTGTAGGTTATTTAATGCCAAATCCTGTTTAGACATATTAAATACATATGATTTGTAAACATTTTGCAAATAACATTTTTATATCAGCTCATTTTTCTTCAGTTAAAATGATTTCAAATATTTCTATCTAATATGAATCCTTCTATTTACTTTTAATTATTTATCAGCACACAGTTAAATGGTTTCGAGAATTGCTATGTAACAATAACAATTTAACATTTGTTTGCACACATTTAAATAGATATGCATGATATGTAAGAGATTAACATTAAAAAAAAAAAAGAGTGAGCTTATCTTTTTTCCCACAGTTAAATGATTTTAAGTGTTGTAGTTATTTATTATTGCTTCTATATTAAAGCTTGCAACTATGCAGTCTGTGTCACTATCTATATTTTCTATACTAGAGGATCTTTGTAGGGGTTTTGTCGATCCCTGACCATTGTACTGTTTATTGATTCTTATAGGTGACTTTGTTCTTGACGTTAAGTGGACTATGAAATTTGGTTGAGGGCAGTTTGAATGCGCTTCCTTGTCTTTCATTGTTCACTTTGGTGTTCATCTGTATTTTTCCAGCTTGGCTAATGGGAGCTTGTGGTTTTTGTTGTTCCATTTTTTTGGAAGACAAATTTTTTAGTCTGTCTTTAATGGTTTTTGGTGGACGGATTGGAGACTTATGTAAGAGCTGTTTTATTGGAGGAGATTTTGAACTTTTAGGAGGGGTTGTTTGTGCTGGAGTTTTAGATCCTATTTGTGTTTTTTCTTGGACTAACTCACTGGATTTCTCTTTATTTTTAACTTGTTGGGTTGGTACTCAGTAAAATTTGGCCAAGTGTAGTTTTTTACAGGTGCTTCTGAAACTTTGGCCAATCATTCAGTTCCAACTGGATCAACTTCTCCATGAGAGTTCTATATTTGTTGTCTTAATTGATTGTATCTGCTCTCTGTGCAACAGAGATGTAGCTGTTTTCTTGCATGTAGGTCCCTACTATTTTCTTTGCTTCCAGGAAGGATAAATTCCTCTTGTGCTTCACCTCAATATTTCTTCTTTATTTTTTTTTATAAACATCACAAGATCTTGCATAAGCTGGATGATCTTGTCAGTAGTTTACACATCTAATTTCCTTCAAGCAATCTTCCTCCATGTGGTCTGAGTTCTTTTTCACCACATTTGGCCCATGTCTGTTGTCCTCTACAGGCTTCCTTGTGGTGTCCATATTTCTGTAATTTGAAGCACCCCAGGGGTCCTTAACCTTCTCAAGACCACAGCTGATCTTCACTTCCCAAGGAGTATGGGGCTGGTTAAATGTCAGGGTATAAGTGTTTGTCTGGATTCATTCTTCACCTTTTTTAATGGCAGTTCTTTTAATATCTGTCACTCTCTGTTTTCCCAGAGCTGCTGACATCTCCTCAGCTGTAGCCAATGCCAACTCCCTACTCCTGATAGCTCCTTTGGAAGTGTTAAAGTATGCTTTACATATTGTAGTATGAAAAGTTTTCATTTTTAATGTTTTCTACCTGCCTCTGGCTGTCCACCTCAACAAGCAGGTTTCCGTTCCTTGTTTTCCTTATGTTTTTTGAGTTAGATCTTATTTTTATAACTTTTTCCATGAGGAAAGGGGATATCTTAGCCAGGCAGATCTCCTCCAAAGATTTAATGATAATGAATTTGGGGAAGTCTACTGCCTCATTCTCTGAGTCTGATTATTATTAGGTGTTTATTAAATTCTGTTGAAGCAGGTATAACTGTAAGAAAATGATGAACAATTATGAGAAGAGTTCTAATGTATCACACTAAATGATAAATTACTAATTGTAAAAAATAGACATGAAATGGGAGGGAGTATATGCACAATACATGACCAATGATAGATGTTTATCTTGAAGGTTGATAACCATATGAAGTTAACATACCATGCAATATATAAAATGTTAAGATTTATGAAAAGAAATTTAAAAGTTACAGCTGAGCATAAAGCAAGATGATTATTTATTTTCTATTAGAAACGTTAGAAATGTTTGTGCAAAAAAAAACCAAAACATGTTAGAGGTTGAAAAACAAGAAGTATTTTGTTTTTGTTTTTTTCGCACAAATATTTTTTTAAAAATCTAGATAGATACCTACATATTTAACCACCTACAAATACTCAAATGAACATATAAGCATATGTATTAATATAAAGTAGATCAATAATTCTGTGGATTGATACAGTTATTAGCTGCATTTTGATCTTTAGAAAAGCATTGGTTTAAGTTTGAGGAGGTACACTAAGTGTAATTGTCATTGTAGTAGGAAATGGAATTAGCAACCATAATTCAGATCCTGGACAAAGTATTTTCCATTTCACTTCTGTTCTCCACCAGCTAAGTAAATAGTAGGGCAGATGGGGCTCTTTATCCATGGAAAGCAACTAGTCTAGAATCAGGAAAAATCTGAGTTCAAACCAGCTTAAAAATTAATTTTATGTCACATCCTAATCATGCCCACCACCTCTGGATAAATACATTTGCAACAAATGAACACCAACAAGTCAATGCATTTTTTAAAAAATTGTTTATAAGACCAGAAATCCAATTAGTTTTGTAAAAAAGGAAGAAAAAGAAATATTCAACATTTTATCATGGTGTGGGGGGATGTGATTTTATTATAAGGGTGTAAGTTTAAAATATCAAGACATAATCAAAAAAAGAAAAAGAAAAAAAGTTATGTTGCTCAGGTCATTTTCATTGTTCTTTTTTTGTAATTGAAAGATATATTTTTGACTGAAATATCAAGGAAATTTTTTTAAAAAATTAGTCAGATTCTCTATTTAAATGATAAAGTTTCACAATTTAATGATATCATGAAACTATATTGGTTAATCATGCTGTTTTGCATTTTATTTGCATTCCATTCATACTTTTACATAAGGATAAAAAAAATGTCAAGGTGTTTCTTTAGTCTCTAATTCAGAATTCCTTGTCAGTTGGTATTTATTTTAATTTTATCGAATTACTATAATTGGTTAATTTTCATGTTTGTATGGGTTTAATGGAATATAAACCTTTGTAGGTTATTAAATGCCAAATCCATTTTTATACAAAAGAACAGTTCTATTTCAAACAATTCAGTTTAGCATAGGTACACATTTTAATTGTCGAAAACATTTCTATTTCAAGCTATTCCGTCTAGTCAAACAGTTCTAATTCAAATAATTCAAATTAGTATAAGTATAGTTTTTGCCCACACACAGTTAGATGTCAAAACAATTCTATTTCAAACAATTCATTTTAGCTTAAGGATAGTTTCAATGTCAAAAACAATTCTTTTTCAAACAGTTCACTTTTGCATAAGTATGCAATTTACATATCAAAACATTTCTATTTCAAGCAGTTCAGTTTAACATAAGAATGCATTCTATTTGACCCATAGATAGGACTCTATCAGGTGCTACCACTCTGGGCCAGAGTGGACCTGGGAGCAATGGCAATGAAGAGGTGCTCTGCATTCCCCAAAGCTCCAGCATTACAGGAACCTAACCATCAGATTGTTTAGTGTCATATCCAGGACACTGCATCTCTGCATCCAGGACACTGCATCTCTGCAGATGGGTACCCATCTGCAGAGGTGCAGTCCATGTTTTCTACAGTCCCAGCCAACTGGGCAATAATTTTTATGCTAAGAGTCTTGAAAAGGCATATATCTGAAAACTCCCTTCTATACATATCAATGTGAATG
The DNA here is from genome assembly GCA_963585895.1 of Sepioteuthis lessoniana. Classification (NCBI taxonomy): domain Eukaryota; kingdom Metazoa; phylum Mollusca; class Cephalopoda; order Myopsida; family Loliginidae; genus Sepioteuthis; species Sepioteuthis lessoniana. The sequence goes on along the minus strand of OY757937.1, from coordinate 19,959,249 downwards.
GATACATTGATATGTATGGAAGGGAGTTTTCAGGTACATACCTCAGATTTAAAAATGTATCAAATAGGTTCAAATCATGAACTAATAGTTGATCTGACTTTTTTTAAAACTAAATATTTTCAACAATTGAGAATAAAACTTATCACAATCATAATTTGGGCATCTATAATGAGCAGAATAAATGATTGATTTGAGTTACTTAAAAAAACAAAACAAAAAACAACTTTCATAACTTAGTGTAACCTTTAGTTGACTCAAAAGTTGTCACTTGATCCCAGGCACTGAAAAAAAGAAGGAAGCAAACATTTACTATTTGATTTACACATTTATTAATGTGCTAATAATTCAGGTTGGCTATCTCAGTAAGTTCCCAAACTGTTCCTATAAAAAGGAGGAAAGTCTTTACATCTTATAAGAGTCTCTATAGAAGCTTCCTATAAAAGAGGCTTGTAAAATGTAAAAAAAAAAAAACAAACAAGGAAAAAAATCTGCCAGACTAAATTCAAAATGGAAACTTTCTCTCATGTTTTAATGGAAGTGACCTCTAATCCCAAATGTCTATCAAATGCCTCCACACTTTTGTTGGCAAGGTTTTAGTGTTGGGATGATATTACATAACA
>OY757937.1:19864436-19953429 GCA_963585895.1 Sepioteuthis lessoniana | reverse complement strand
GATATAATTTTTGGGGTAGAGTATAAAGTGGTATTTGCCTGGGAAATGGCCAATATGATTAAAAACTGTTTCAGGTATTTCCATATCAGGTCATTGATAGACTGTATCTCTTTAGTTTCTTTTATTTTGCAGAGTAAGGTTATCACTATGAGGTTTCAGCAGCTTGACAGTCCTAATATTGCTGGTCTGCAATGAAAATTTTTTCTGTTGGTCATGTTTCTTGGTTGTACTTGCTGTGGAATCAGAAGATGCCAATTTGTGGGATGATGGTCTTATGCAATTAGAATGGTATTTGACTGTTTCACTAATTTTGTGGGTGGATTTGGACACATGTTTATGTAATCAGTATGGTAGTATATTTCCTTCTGCTCCACTTTTACTGGTGATTTTGCTGGGTTTTGTTCTCTTCCTGGCACTTGGATGTTTATTTTTATTGTGATTTCAGTTCAGGTATCTGAATAGTTCATTGTGTCAAATTCTAATTTGTCAGAGTCACTATTATTGGTATCATTATCTATAGAATCTTGGCTTGAGTTGTTTCTCTGATATGGGGTGCTGTACCTTGCTTTTTCATGCTTTTCCTTCCACCTGCAAACACTGGTCCAGTGGTTCCACATTCCTCATTTTCAGCATTTTGTACTATAGGTTGGGCATTTGTCATAAGCTTTGTGGTTTCCTCCAAACTTTGGACAGTATCTGGTTTTGTGGGTGCTTTTTATGGCAGCTACAGATGCATTAGGTAGTGTTTTTCACTTTATGTGAATTGCAGTTGCTTCATGGTTTTTTTATCAACCCCAGAGTTTTCTCAGGTGTTGTTTTTGAATCTTCAATCAGTAGCTCTTTGTGCACTTCTGGGTACATTGTTCCAGCTTATTGAGCTTGTAGTTGGTTTCATCTTTGTGCTTTTGTTCTCTGAATATAACATGGAATTGCCTACAGGCATAGTTGGGAAATAAATTTGTCTTAATGATTCAAGCTTATTATCATTATTCTGATTAATCTTTTGGTTGGTGTTCCTTAGTACCAAATGAGCCACTCTGAAATTCTGGTTAGACTTCCCATATTCTTCAAATTTTACCTGGCCACTAATGACTCCAACTATTAAAACTTTAATGCATCTGCTTCTCCAGTCAAATACTTGTTTTGTATTTATTTATTTATATGGGCCCAATACACATCTTCATGTACTGCAGTCATACTCAAAGTAAAGTTGGCCAGAAGTAAACAAGGCTTTTGGGGTTTTCCATGCTGCTATAATCAGGGTGTAAAGTGAGTAGAGATAATAGCCAAAATTTTTACAATTATGGGTTATTTACAGTTGAAATTGGATTCATTTGTAAATGTTTGGTTTATTTTGTTTAATAATATATCATCTCCTTAGGGCTTTTTTAAAGCCAAAAAAAGTTGATTCATTTGTAAAGGTTTGATTGGATTAATTTGTTTAACAGTATATCAACTTCTTATGGGTTATTTAATACCACAATTTGATTTATTTCTTAATGCTTGATTGTAATCCTAACTATTTTCAATGTTCCATTTTATTTTGTTCGAGGATTTCACTTTTTTGTCCATATGTCTGCAGTCACATGATATAAAGTATACTGATTAAATGTTAATAATTTATTCATAATTATATGGTTTAAAGTAACTGTTACTATTAAATTTCATAATCCTTTGATTGCACACAGTCATAGGGTTTTAAGTATTCCTCTTTAACAGCAATAATTTGCAAACAGTGATAGGATTTCAAGTAACAAACAATAATAATCCTTTGTAAAAAATTATAGCTTCAAGTAACTATTCTTAATACAAATAATTTGTACACAGTTATATGGTATCAAGTATTTCTATGGAATACAAACAATTTTCAAACAGGTTTATTTGATACATAGATAGGGCCATAACCAGTACTACCACCCCAGATCAGAGAAACCTGGGAGTAATGGCAATGAAGGAGTACTCAACACTCCAGAAGTCTAGAATTGGGGTATTATACTATGAACAACCCTTTTTTGCGAAGTCTTACCCACACTGAAGAGAATACAGTCAGTGCATTCTAAGCTCCTAAGGGTTGAGATTCCTTATAAGAAGTTATTTTTTTCAGTAAATTTCTTTTATACTCTATATCACTTATCAAAAGAGTTCAGAATGAATAATCTGAATTCATTATGGTTGATATATAAGTAGAAATAAGAAAAGATAATTTCAAAGAGACTCAGTGCTATTCACTCAAATTCATATTTGAACAGTAATAGATAAATGATATATATAGTCAACATCAAACTTAAAGAAATAAAGAATAACTTAAATTTGGCTTAATCAGTAAAGTGTTCCAATGTCCAGGGTTCAATCCTAGGTCGAGTCATACCAAAGACTCAAAAAATGGTACTTGATGCCACCTTGCTTAACACTCAGCATTATAAGGTAAGCATCAAGGGTAAAGTGGAGCAATCCAGGGAAGGAGTAGCACTCTCCCCTACACCTTGGTATAGTAGCTATTGAAAAGGGAGCCTTTGGGTCACCCTCAACTGAGGTTGCCAACTTTATAGGTATATAAAGAAAGTTTTAAAGACATTTTTCATCCTGCAAAAATGAAAAAATAATTAAATTATAGCCAGTGATAGATATCAATGAATATAGAAGCCAATACTACAATTACTTGGGAGCTATAAATCAAAGATACTAAATCAATACAGGAGAATCACCCACTTGGAAGACCAGAAATAATTGCTCATTAGTCAAATAACACCTCGACCATAAGTATAAAGGACAAATCCTGAAAGCATCTTTTAGTTGAAGAGGGGGGGCATAAAGTGCTGACAAATAACTATATTGAATGGATTCAGGCTGAGATATGATCAATTTTGGCTCTAAAGAACATCACTGACAATGCATCCAACCGCATCTTAGAGATTTATTTCACAAAAAATCAATGGCCCATGACATGACAAGATGAAAATAGTACTTTGTATATATGAACTTCTATTTGAGTTGTTTAACAAGTAATTACTTTGTAAACATGAACTGTTTTAGAAAAAGAAAAAATGAGGCAGAATGTAAAGTGAAGGAACAATAGAGGGCTCATTAGGTCTTAGAAATAATCGATTGAGAACTGATATAGAAATAAAACCGATAAAAATATTTCATGTAATTGTAATCAATCTCTTGGTTAATTCAGTATTTTAAAAAAGTACAAAGAATAAATAATGAATTACAGTAAATAATAAATGTTTTCAAAGTTAAAACAACTTCAGAGTTGACAAAATTGCAGTTATGTTGATTTAAGCTTTGAGTAAAGAAAAAAAACTTTTACATGATGACACTCTTAATCTAAGGGAAAAAATTGATTTAAAAGTCTAGAAGCAATTTTGGTGGAAACAAGCCATACAATATCTGTTCAGAAAGTGTTTGGCAATTTTGAATATTTTGATTTGGATAGTCTTGACGTAACATAGCAAACCAATCTGAAGGAACCTTATTGCACATGTGTAAACTCATACTCTTCCATGGAGTATCTCAGTTAGCATTAAGTGAACTTGCATATAATATAACATCATTTAATGTTGTGATTGCCCATTCTTCCTGGTTTGTGTTGGATTTCTTGATAAAACACTGTCTCAACCAAGTTTGTCAGCTAACCTACAATCTAGATTTTGTTGTCTGTTTTCTGATTTTTCCCAAAGTTAAAAGACTCTTAAAAGATCTGTTTTGAAAAGTGGAAGAAATACTAGGGTGAATAAGGTCCCAGGTGGCATACTTTGATACTTTCTGGACAGACCAGAATGTCAAAGGCACATTTTCCTGGCAAATATTCATTTGAAACACACAAAAACGATTGGAAAGGAGGAAGGAAGACAGTAGTTGATCAAACAGATCAACTTTCATTTGAAAATTCATTGTATCCAGTAAAGCAGAGACAATATTAAAAGAAAAGTTGTATCTTTTACTTATATTCAAATAATACTAAGGGAATTTTCTGAGGAACATTTCAATTTTAATCTTTGGAACTTTTGGCGTGAAAATAATTTCTTCTACAAAGCTTTAAAATCCAAAGCCTTAGTACAAATGAATATATATATATATATATATATATATATATATATATATAAAATCATAATTATTAATCTTAAAAAAAGTTAACTTCATATTAAAATTACCCTTAGAAATTTAAGAATTTCAAGCTTTTAGCATATTATAACCAACATTGGAAATTTTTTCTAAGATATCTTTGTAAGGAAATTGTTTTATAGACTTTACAGATATTCTGTAATGTAAGTCTGTTTCCATTTCATATTCTATGCACTACTTTCTGGTAACATTTGCCATTCTTCAAAATGTAGTGTTACCTGATAATTGTGAAAGTACAAAACTATTAATTTCAGTATAATAGTGCATATATATATATATATATATATACACACACACATACATATATACACAAGCATAGTACTCAGAGAAAAAAATGAAAATCACTTATGTACAGATTAGTATTTCTACTTAGGATCACCAGGTGGTATCTGTACACTTTGTGGAAAGTATTACACACATGCAATACACACACATATACATACATACAGATAGATAGATAGATATGTACAAACTGCCTTTTATGTATGTTAATATGTAAATAAATGTAAATAAATGTTGATTAAATGGAGGTATTTTGAAATGTATTTTAATACTGAACATATTTGGGCATACATTAGTGGGTAGAGAGAGCTGCATGCCCATACATGCATATACACAGACACACCATCAGATATATTACCTTCATGAACTGCTCCAGTTTGTCATTTACTCTTCAACCTTATTATCTTTTATCAGAATAATAACAAATTATTCTGATAAAAGATAATCAGTTAGAAACTAAAGGAAAGGTTAAATGATGGCCAAATCATTCTAGGACACAGAATCATATTTTTATCATTATTTGTTGACTTGGTTACTGGGCAATGTAATTTCAGGAAAAATGAAGACTATTAAAGCAATATGGAATCTATACTATATCTTCTTAGTCATATATATATATGCATACATACATTCATCCATATTTAGTGACACAAATACAGATATATGTCTATCTTGTACAAAGAGCGGTTCCTTAATAAAATAATAGTAAACATTTTAGTTGCACAGTTTACTCTAAAAACCATAGTATATTTCTCTCCAAATTGTTTTATAGTAACTTTCCTTCAGAATGGAGAAGATTTGGGTTGAGTACCTGTTAAGTTTGGAAAAAACCTTTTTCAAGCAGTGGTCATGTTAATACTGCTGTATGACATGGACGCTAACTAAATGTATAGAGAAAAAGGTTGATGGCAATAACATAAGAATGCTGCGAGCCATATTGAACAAGTCCTGGAGGCAACACCCTACAAAACAGCAGCTGTATGGCCACTCATTATGAAAACTATTCAAATTAGATGAATCAGATATGCCAGATACTGCTCGATAAGTAAATATGAACTCATAAGTGATGTACTCCTGTGGACCCTTGCACATGGATGCGCAAAGTTTCGATGACCAGCTAGAACCTATATACAACAGCTCTGTGCTGATACAGGATGTATCCTGGAAGACGTCCTAGGAGCGATAGATGATAGAGACAGATGGCAATGGGAGATCCATGCTAGCAGCATGACATGATGATGATGATGACCAGTTAAGTTACAGTTGTCAATTCATTAACTGTCTGTAGCTGAAGACAATTTTATATGAGAAAGCATGCTAAGTTAAAGAGCTGTAAATATTTACTTCTATTTTGTTTGTTTCTATTCCATTCTAAGAGAAAAGGTCAAAAAATAAATAAAGCCTCAGAATAAAGGAAGCAAATGCTCACCCAAAACAAAGCTGAAGAGTAACTATAATTTTCTAATTATAAATGGAAAAATGAACATAGTGCAATTTTTCGCTCCTGAGGAGATAAAAATGCAAGTAATATTTGAAAAAGAAAAAAATAACAAAAATAAAAAGAATCAGAATACATACAACAAATACAACCAATTAAGAATAATTAATATCCACTGGCTTCTCCTAATAGGATAATATCAAGTAGAAAATAGCCAATCATAAGTGAACTAGAGACAAGTATGGTTCAACTAGGAGGAAACAATTTCAAAGACTAATGCAGAAAAAAGAAAAAAAAATGTATGGAATGATAAAGCTTCCATTAAATAATAGCAATAATATATTGATAATGATGACAAAAGAACAGTGAATTCTATTCAGGTTATAAATATGTTAGGTAGGAAAGGAAGTCTTGTCACATTTAGAGATGGAAAAACAATTTCTTCTTTGGTATTAATTGATAAATTTAATCAAGATAATATTTTCCTTCATTATCAATAACATAATCCTATCTATTTGGCAAACTGTTGATCCCCCAAGCATAAATTTCTCTAGGTTTCAGTGCAAAGAAATACCTAATATCAGTTTTACAATTAATAAAATTGATCTGAAAAGATGATAATTAGAAAGACCAAGGTCAGGAGAGTAAGGAGGATGAGGCAAAACTTATTAAGTGATAATCTTCTCTTGGATGACTCAGACAATATATAATCATATCATGTAAGAACAACACACTTTTACAATTAACCATTGAAGGGTAGTTTTTCTCTAAATTTTTGTGCAGTGTTTCCAGTTGACAACAATACTTGACAGCATTAACTGTTTTATGCTGATTTAGCATTTTATCTCAGACAACACCTTTCATATCCCACCAAACACTTGATCATAACATTTTTAAGTTTGATGGATTCTCCTTTGTTCTTAGGTGCTAACCATTGTTGTTTTTGGTTGGATATGATTATATAGAACCTACATTTCATTTCTGGCAATGATTGTACCCAGAAAGGTTCAGTCACAAGTCTACTCTTCAATAACAAGCAGAGTACAACAAGCAGTTAGATGATGAAGGACCTATGGATCAAGTTTAGGTACTTTTCTCAGTTCATGAAGTTGTTTTAGGATTAAATGTGACTTGTATTGAACTATTTTGCTAATTTTTGTGCAATCTGTAAAGGATTTTCCTCAACTATAGTTTGCTGAAGCTCAATATTAATAGAAATTGGTTGTCAAGATCAAAAGAAATTTTAGAGAAAAAATTGATTGAAACTGGCCAATGCATTGTTAGCATGTATAGACACTTGAAGCTTTATTTAAATCAGGGCTTCCTAAACTTTTTACTTAATGCACCTCTTGTAAAGAAATTCATTTTCTATTCATCACCAAAAAATTTGAATACAAACAAGACCTATGAAAGTTTCAAAGAATGAAAAAATGAAGCGGAGCTATTTAGTCAAGAAAGGATGATTTGTATCAGATCCAACACTATGTTCAACTCATATGAAATAGCCCTGTTCTAACTTCATCTAAGCTCACTAAGTCGTATAGTAAATAGAAATTTGTGCATATTGGTTTGCTGAAGATCTGATGAGATCTGAAGGTGTTATTATAAATTTTTGTATCATTGGTTGTAAAGGCAGATCCTGGAATAACTTGGCTGTCCTCCAAAGTTCTTGAAAATGATCATCCAGCTGCACAAAGACCAGCTTGGTTGATTCAGATATAACAGTGACCTCTCAGAGTCCTTTCTGATCACCAATTGTTGGGACTTGGCACCCACTCTCTTCACCATCTTTTTCTGCATGATGCTCAAACAAATCATGAAAGATCTTGATGACAGCCTTTGAGGATTACAGGCCCACATGAAGAATCTAGAGCAATGATTTGAGACATCTGCTTTACTGACAATGCTTCCCTTGTTGCCCACACAGAAAAAGTTTGCAGTGAATCACTTCTTGCTTTGCAAAGTTTGCTCAACTCTGGGCTAGAAGTCAGTTTATCAGTTCATCTATCTGGAATGCACCATCATGTCAGATACCAGTATTGCTTTGGTTTTATAGCATATCAACCATTGTAGATTATTTAATGCTAAATAATGTTTATACAGACATATTAAACATATGATTTATAAACATTTTGTTGATAACATTTTTGAATGAGCCTGAGCTCATTCTTTTTGCACATAGTTAAATGGTTTCAAGTATTGCTATATAACAGTCACAATTTAACATCAGTCATTTGTTTGTATACATTTAAATAGATATCCATGATATGTAAGAAATTAGTTTATCAGTAATTTCATTTTTCAATGAGTTAGAACTAATTTGTTTGCACACTAGTATTGCTATTGTTTCTACATAGTTAAATGGTTTCAATTATTGCTAACACTTATAATTCTATTCAATATTAATCATTTGTTTTTACTCAATGCTGCTTCCACACTGTCCACCATATCAACTGGTGTGACTTTGACACCAATATTGAAGTCCTTGAAAAAGTGAAGATTACCAGCATCAAGGCCATGCTACTGAAGTACCAGTTATGCAGGGCTATACGGGTCTCCAGGATGGGAATGCATCACCTGTCCAGGATCATAATGTGCAATGAGCTCTCTGCTGGCCATTGCGACTGAGGGGCACCAAAGAAATGATTCAAGGACTGCTGGGAAAAATCTATTATTGTTTATCACATTGATCATCACTGATGGTCCACTTTAGCTGAGAACTGTGATGCCTGGTGTCTCACCACTAACCATGTCTCTTCCTTTGAAAACTCTCACAGAGCTGCTCTCAAGGAAAAAAAGACATGGGAGGAAGAACTGCAACATTATGCTATCAAGCAGTGACCAGCTATACCGGTTCCATACTGGCTTTGTCAGCCAATAATATACCTGCAGTTGGTATGGACTGCTCTTTTCTTGATCTCCATATCAAGAAGGCAAGCCATGATGAAAATGATTGAAAAAGTAAACTTCCTTTCTTACTTTGGATTTTTTTTCATTCTGTGGAATTTCTACAGCTCCTGCGAGTAGTAATAGTTATAGTATATGCTAGAGTAATGAATGACTTTGTGAAATGAACAATTTGTAATTTCTAGACATAAAAATGTTTTTATTGACGAGTTCAGGTCTAGACAAAAGGTAAGCTTCAATGTTTAAGAATATCTCAGTAGACTGAGAGGGAGGGTGGAAAAATATCCCACTTGGCTGCTGGAGAGTACATGGATGAGCTCAACATACAAACAAGCAGAATCATAATATAGGTTAATACCTTATTTATCAAAAATCTGTTACCATGGATAAGAATTAAAATTTCAAGTCCCACATTTTATATTGTTTCTTTTTTTAAATCTATATTTTTATTTTCATTATTGAATAATCAGTTTTGTTTTTTCAAAAGACATCTCATAATTTATAAAAAGGACATTATAGAACTCAGTATTTTCATAAAATTTGTTTTAAATATAATTGGTTTCAAATGTTTTCTTATGTGAAAATATGAGTATATGTGTTAATGATGCCAAAAACATTCAGATCTTTTTTGTCCGATTCAGATACCTGGCAATTAGTCTATACGATCCAGTGATTTTTGTTCTAATGTTATAAAGAGATTTATAAATGCAAACTAATTCATTTCTTGTGGACCCTTACATTCATTCTACCAAAATTCTATTCATTCACTAGGGGTCTATATGGAGTCCTTTGAGAAGCCTACTAAAATAGTAGATAGAACAAATATTTCTTCCCACTTCTGTTTTGCTTTCACTGCCTTTATCAACTTCTACAAATTATTTTGAATTATTAGATTGTTCCTCAAGTCAGGTAAATAGGATTGCAACAAAATCAAATGAATCTAAAGTAGGCTGTCACTTTTCTTAGTTTTAGTAACAAAAGAAAAAAAAATCAGCTCCAAAAATACATTCTCTTCATTTCGTACTGTTTTTACTGAGATGAAAAGAAAGATTTTTTATACTGTAATTCTATCATTTCTAATAAATAAAAAGTTTTAAAATTTCTACTTAGAATTTTATGGTTTCCAATAAACCCAATATTGCAGAATATTTTAGTGAAATTCCATCAATTTATTTACATCATAAAAATAAAAATTTCAATACAATTTTGACTTTTAGAGCAAAAAAATTTCCTATCAGTAATGATTAGGAAGTTGAAAGTTTAAACTGAAAAGAGGGACAGATAGATAAAAGCACAAAAAAGAGAAAGCTATATAAGGATAGAATAATTATTGAATATAAAAAAGGAAAAGGAATGAGAAATGTGACAGATTTACATATGAACAGAGAAAGGAGAAGAGAAAAAAATACAGTAATATTATGATGCAATATTAAATTTTATTAGGTCTAAACTAACTGAATGATAGAAGTGTATGTAGCTTGGGTAAAAAATTACTTTTTTACTTTTTCAGGGTTTATTTGTACAAGTTAAAAAAGCTCAATACTTGAGTTAGTAAGTAATTTGATATACAGAAATATGGAGATAAAAAGGGTTTAAATTTCTGAGAATGGCTAAGACCCATGTTCTTCTCTTCCACCACCCAAAGACAAAGAAAAGAGAAAAGAAATCTCATTTTATAAATCTATAATTTTTTCATAACCTGAAAAAAGAAATCATTATTCAAAGCAGCAAAATTTACTTTATCTTAACTATTTCTTTGCATTTTTAGGAAAGTATTTCTTAGAAAAAAAATAATAAAAATAGGAAGTGAAGAAAAAAATATTGGGAAGCTTTTAATCTACTGTACAAATTCTGAAATGTTTATAAAAATGCAAAAATTAAATTTTACTCCAGTTTATTTCCCTTAAAACCCATGTGAATTATTTTCTGATTTATTTACTAATACAACTTACTTTTTTTCCACAAGTTAATTTCTTTAAAAAATCTTTGATTACCAATTTCAGTGTTGAGATAGAAAAATTATAAACTTATTTCTAATGAACTTTTAAATAAGTCCAAGAAAATTTAATGAAAAGCCATCTGGTATATTTTTTTAATTATCTAACATAGCAAAGAGATTGACAAGCAGAAAATACCATTTTAGTGTTGTGAAAATGGTTAGTTTCTATATCACTATAAATTAATTGACAACACAAATGAATAACGAAACTTCTTTTGAAAACACAACAACGGAAGGTTTATTATAGTAGCAGGTGTAAAAGAGTAAGAGTGAAAAAGTGTCCCTTTTTGGTGTTTCCAGTTAGTATGTTGGTCCTTGAGTTTATAGGAAGTGTGTGTGAAGCTAGTAGCAGTGTGTTCTTCAGTGAAGGGGTTCCAAGTGGAATCTGTAGCAGTGGATGTGAGAGAGGTCTGTCTAGGCTGCTGGCTATGTGCTCTCTGCAGTTGTTGGCTGACTACCAAAAGGACTAGAAAAATAGTTCTAGAGAGGGAGAAGGAATCAATGCACTCTGCCTAGAGATTGGTCGGTTATAGCCGAATCACTTGGTGGGGGCATTGATTCGTGAAAGGAAATAGATCAGTGGCTGCTACACTATTTACTATGGAAAAAATAAAAATTTAGAAAATTTGATCTCTATTTTACCAATTTTGCTTTAAAAATGATCTTGTGTACAGACACTTTAATTTCTAATGATCATACAGAAGAGTGGGAAGGCTACACGACCTCCATCCACAAACAACTCATCAATGGAAGATCCATTTAATTTACTCTAAGTTGGAAGTTTTCTTGAAGGTAGTTGAATCTATATTCCCTCACTGCAAATCCCATTCAAGTAAAATATCAAATTACAATATAAGATTATTAAAAAAACTGACCACAAACAAAAATAATAAAACAAGAAGTCAACAAGAATGAAAACTCTAATCTGAAAACTTTACTAGGAGATTTAGTATTTCAGAGCTGCTGAGTGGGGCTGCCAGAAATATGGGTGGGTCATTAAAGACACATAAAAGAGGGAAAAAATGTGGTATTAAATTTAACTGTGGAATGAAACTTGTTGGTTAGGAGAATTGGTGAATGATAAAAGCAGCTGAGAATGAAATGTTGAACAGACTGGGGGGGAAAATGGTTACAAACCAAAGAAAAAGTTTCTTGAAATAAAAATTTGAAGAAAAATAATGAGAAATTATTCTCTTAAAGTCTTTGTTCTTTAAAACATTAGGGTGGGGTGGGGCTGAAAATAGGAATAAAAAAAATCTAAATGAAAAAAAAAACAAACAAAAAAAATAATTATAAACAAATTTAATTTAAAAAAAAATGTAAATTTCGACAAGTCTGCAGGGACAATTGAATTTAATCAATTTTCTTTAAAAATTTTGTAATGAGATGGAATAATATTTTATAGCTGTATTTCATTTGCACTGGTTGTGACTCAGTGAATATAAACACTAAATTTACAAACACTTGGCCATTTTTAATTAGAAAAAGATTTTGTTATTTTCATAACATGCAAATAACAAAATCAAATATTCAACCTTAAAAAAGTGTTATGAAAGAATTTTTTTTTTAATAAGGGTATTTTTACAAACTCAAGTTAATAATTCACAAAATTTGAACACAAATTTAAAATAAGAAGTCAACTGTGTAATATAATTTTCTTCTAATAATTTTTTAGTAAAAAAAAATTCAGTTGATACTTTCTTATTTATAAAATATTGTCAAGGAAATTTTTGAATTGATGATTATTAAATATTTAAATATTTGAATAGTTAAATATAAATACTCAAATTTCTTTTTCTGGTGTATATCTGAAAGAGATGTTTTAAGGTAAACATTTTTCTCAGTGTTGATAACAATATGAATTTAGTTATCAATGTCAAATTTGTAACTATGATTTTAAGTTAGGTAGTTGAACATTTAACCACAGCTCCATTGTCTTTCTTTTTATACATTGAAATTATTAGGCTTTTACTCATTTATTCAGTTACAAAGTTTTCTTACTTTTTCTACTTGCTACTTAATTTGTAAAAAGTAAAAAAATGATTTGAAAGTTTTTTTCAAAAGCTTCTTTCAGGAATCAAGAATGGCTAAATAATTTTAATTGACCAACAGAAATAAATGGAAAAAAAATAAAAAAATTGCACCAATTGTAACCAGAAAACTTGAAATAAGATGAACAGCTTAATAATTGAGATATTTTATTGCTTCATCCAAACTGGTTTTGTTATTACTATGGATATAAATGGTGTGTCAACTTTTAAAGAGCAACATAATTACATATTAATTCATATCACAACAGTCATAAAAAACAGGCAGTGGAATAATTTCTTTCAACAAAACTTAATTAAGTCACCAGAAATTTACAAAAATATTTTGGAGAAGACACTTTAAATAATATATATAAGTCACAAATATTCATTCTGAATTGTCTGGCAAGGACACATGGTGCAGTGGATAAGGTGTTTGTTTGGAAAGTGTTTCTGAGTGAAATCATTTGGAGGTTGCAGGTTCAATCCCAGCTATAAGTATGATTAACAAGGAATACTTACTATAACTTAATAATTATACTCAGTCATGGTTAACAGAATTGGAACAGTCTACTGCGAGGTTGTGTCCTCCGAACAGTCACAGCAAAAATACGACTAAGCCTACGAAAAAACACCACACGAACAGTGACCACCAAACACAATGACTGGGCCCTTCTCAACAACAGAGATATAACAGATGAATATGTAGTAGAATTAAGAAACAGATTGGAGACACTACAAGAGAGGACAGAAAAACGTATCCCAAATGACGAAGATGAGAATTTTGTCAATGTGCACCTCGAGGTGGCAGTGAAGTGTATTTCAAAAAAACCCAAAACTAAATATAGAGTCCCATGGGAAACTTTAGCGGCGAGAGAAAAACATGCACTCGTGAAAACAGCCTCCAAAAACTATCGAAAAAACCTAACAAACACAAATGCCTGAAAACTAAAAATGGCACAATATCAATTAGCAGGCATATATATAAAGGAACAGACAGAATATATACAAAATCAGATAGATAAGATTAGAGACTCAGTGGAAGATAGGCAATGTAGGATAGCCTGGCAAACAATAAACGAAGTAAGTAGAAGGAAGAGCACAGCCAAAGCAAAACTGAAAGCGGCAAACCAACAAGAAAGAATAAAACTGTGGAAACAGTATTTCGAAAATCTACTAGGAAACCCACCGAAAGTAACGCATGAACCAATCACCAGAATAATTAGTAAGCAATTGGACATTAAACTAGGACCATTCACTCCAGAAGAACTCGACTTGGTTCTCAGAAAAATTAAAAATAGGAAAGCTGCAGGACTGGACGAGATTCTCCCAGAAGTATGGAAGACCAGACAATTTGATGACATACTGCTCCGACACTGCAACGCAGTCTACAACCAAAATCCGATAAACAAATGGATGAAGGGATGCATCCTCCCTTTCCCTAAAAAGGGTGATCTTGGATTAGCCAAGAACTACCGAGGCATAACACTTACATCCATAGCAGCCAAAATTTACAAAGCCCAACTACGAAACCACATAGAACCCAAAATCGACAACATCCTTAGGAAAAACCAAAATGGCTTCTGAAGAAATAGATCCACAACCTCACAAATATTGACCATCCATAGAATCCTTGAAGGTGTACGGGCAAAAAACATACAAGCAACATTACTATTTGTCGACTTTACCAAGGCCTTCAATTCCATTCACAGAGGAAAGATGGAACAAATCCTACTAGCATACGGCCTACCTAAAGAAACAGTAGCAGCAATAACGATTCTCTATAGAAACACCAAAGTGAAAGTACGTTCACCAGATGGAGACACAGAATACTTTGACATTGTAGCAGGAGTACTTCAAGGAGACACGCTAGCTCCATACCTCTTTATCATCTGTCTAGATTACGTGCTTAGAACATCGATTGATAAAATCAGAGAAAACGGCTTTGAGCTGACAAAGAAAAGAAGCAGAAGATACCCTGCAAAAACAATTACCGACGCCGACTACGTCGATGACATAGCAATACTGGCAAATACACCCAACCAAGCTGAAATACTACTGCATAGTTTGGAACGAGCAGCCGCAGGCATAGGCCTCCATGTCAATGCACACAAAACGGAATATATGTGCTATAATCAAACAGGTGACATCTCCACACTAGACGGAACCCCTCTTAAACTAGTAGACAAATTCACTTACCTAAGAAGCAGCGTCTCATCAACCAAAAAAGACATCGACACGCGGCTAACGAAGGCATGGACAGCTATCAATAGGCTATTGATCATATGGAAATCAGACCTAATCGATAAAATGAAACGCAGTTTCTTCCAGGCAGCTGTCGTATCGATACTGCTGTATGGATGCACTACATGGATGCTAACAGAATGGCTGGAGAAGAAGCTAGACGGCAGTTACACAAGAATGCTGCGAGCAATATTGAACAAGTCCTCGCGGCAACACCCCACAAGGCACCAACTATACGGCCACCTGCCTCCCATCATGAAAACTACCCAAGTTAGATGAACCAGACATGTGGGACACAGCTGGAGAAGCAGGGACGAGCTCATAAATGATGTACTCCTATGGATCCTCACATATGGCCGGCCAAAAGCAGGATGACCAGCACGAACATACATTAAGCAGCTATGTGAGGATACGGGATGTAGCTCTGAAGACCTGCCAGAGGCGATGAACGATAGGGAAAAGTCGCTAGAGAGGGTCAGGGATATCCGTGCTAGTGGCACGACAAGATGATGATGATGACACCTGTGGATCAAATAAAGTGTTCAGTTTGAGATTCTGTGGGGGCTCCTGAGTTCAACATGAAACACCTAAAGAAGGTTGAAGGACATATTGGCTGAAACATTGTGAGTATAACAAAAAATGAGGTCAATAATCCGAATATTCTAAGTAATAATAAACATATGCATACAGTCATGTAAATGTGAAATGATGACATGTATATCTTCCTTATAGAGAATAGGTGAAAAAGATATATATACATATATATATATATATACAAGAGGTCCTAAGTTAAGCTGTTACTTTTTCTTCCTTTTTGATCTCTTCCTCTTTGTGACGGTGGGAGTTATCTGCAGCTATGTTCTGTTTTCAGTTATATAAGGTCCCCACATACTCTCTGTACTTATGTAGTAATGATTTGAATAGCACATGCAGAACGCATTGTCTAAACTGGCATTTAATAGCTGATAGGAACACGTGACCAAAATTGAAGATAGGTGTGAACTTTGAGATCTAAGTCAGAAGCAGAGATGAACTCAAGATAGCAGGCCTAGACAAAATTATTTCCCACCAGATGGAGATATTTTCTTCTTCTGGTGATGTAAAAAAGAATTTATCGCAACATATATTCCAACTCTGAATTTGTAACATAAAGCGAAGATATCATTAGGAGAATAAACTTTATGCAAGATTATTGATGAGGATGGAAACTGATTTATCAGAGTGAAGGAAAGGATGAATATTTCTACTGCTCATAGCCAGAAATTCATTCCTCAAAAGATATTGGATCATCACATCCAAAAAATAGCCAGAAATCATAGGAAATTATGAAGAGGGAATTTCAAACACTGAAGTCTACTAGACTAAGATGAATCTGAAGAAATTTCATATTTAAATTTCTCATTCTTGCAACAGCCTGCAAATGAAAGCCATAATAGAAACATTACCCTAAGCATGGCAGAACAATGAGTGAGGAAACTAAGCAGATAAAAATGGTAGATAAATTAATCTTCTGATGTTGAACTAATATGAAGATATATATTTACATATAAAGAGAAAAAAAAAAGAAATGGAGGATACAGTGATGAAAGTTGAAATGTAAAGAAAGAAAAAGGAAAGATAGAAAAGAAAAAGAGTGAAAATGTTTGTAAAGAAACACTTTGTTTTTATTATTTTGTCTTTTTTAGTAATAGACTTTCAAAGATAAGTGATTTAAACAAAAATCCAACTCTTCCCAGATCACAATGAAAAAATTTTTTTGCATGCATTCACTATGACATGAATATATTGCAAGACACTTTTCCTATTTAATTTCTAAATATTTCCAAGTAATTAGCTATGTACAATATTTTTTCTTTTGTTTTGTTCACAGCAGAATAAAAGATTTTCTCCTTTAAAATCTATTTCGTTGTTTCATTTTCTGTCAGAGTGCCTGCTCATTTCTGAAGTAGACATGAGATTCCTTGATTAAAAACCTCAAAAGATAGAAATATCTTCTGACATCATTATTCTTTCTTTTTATATTGGTTGTGCTCTGAGACAGTGGCAATCAAGTCTGTGTTAAAGATCTCACATGCTGTGAGAAGCTTGATTACTTCCTCCACCCATTATAAATCACTCAAATAATAACACTATATAAAAGTATGAATATAAACATTTATATAGAAACATGTATAAATATAGATAAACATAAACACAAAAACATGTGATATATATTAGTTTCCTTGGTTGAGTGACATATCAACCTTGGTGGTTTATTCAAAATTCTGTTACACATATGATCAGTAAATGAATAGTTAATAGGTAAATAACAATTTTTAAACAAGTAAGAGCTCATTGTTTGAATGGTTTTAAATGTTAGATAACACAAATGGAGGTGCCCATGGTGTAATGGTTATCGTCATAGGAAATGGACACGGCAACACAAGTTCAAATCCTGGACGAGACTGATTGCATTTCACATAGCACTAATACTCTTGGGGAAGGTATGAATCCAATTATTCTCCCTCCAGCTATGGGTAAAGGGTAGGACAGACTAGGTTCTTCAGCCTTGGTGGGGCAACTAGTCTAGGAGAAGGAAAACTCTGAATTCAAACCTCTTAAACACCGCTTAAAAAATTGACCTTGTGTCATATCCTGCCCAAGCGGAGGGGTTGGTAAATAGGATCTAACACAAATGATCTTATTTAATATCAATCTGATGTTTCCAGAGATTTAAATCGCTTCAAGGAGTAATTTGGTTATTTGATATAACCACATACCAACTTTTGTGGGTTATTCAACGACAAATCCTGTTTATACATATATATATTAATCTTTATATCTAATCTACAATTATGTTGGTATGGAAAAAGGATCTAATCACCCTAAGAAAGTCTTTAAACAAAGACTGTAGTAGTAATGCAACAAACAATCTTACCTCGAGGAAACAGAAGGTGTGCTCTCTCTGCTACCAGCACACAGAAACCAGAAGAAGAAGAAAAGGACGCAAGAGGTGTGACTTGTTTTATGGAGGAGAACATGATAAGCCCATGTAAAGTGGCGAGATTTAATGAGCATAAAAGAAACTAAGTTTGAAGTGGAAGAGGGCAGCATTTTGCTTATGTCTGATTGGTGAACATACAGCAGTTTATTTTGCATGTTAAGTAAGTTGACTACAGCCCAATAGGTTGATTTCACTTTGACTAGACTTCTAAAACCCAGAAGAAGCTATTTCGGCTTATGAGTAACCAGACGCAAATGGCAAATGGCAGGCAAAGCGTTTGATTCCCGAATTTCATAGCGTCTCATCCGACCACACAGTGTCCAAATGGTTGGAACAGGTAGAGCTGGTGTGCGAAATGTGTGGTGTTGACAATGTTAAATGTGTTCTACCACTCACGCTGAGAGGCAGGGATCTGTCAGTATATCGACGGTCAACCCATGACCAGAGGGAGGATTTACAGCAGGTAAAACAATCCCTCCTCGTGGTTTTTGCACCAGACCCTTTTGTTGCATTTGATGCATTTGTCTAGTGTCCTTTGCGCCCTAGGGAAACTGTGGATGAATATTTGGGTGATCTACAGGACCTGGCACGTCAGATCGAAGAAAACACCGATGGCTCATTTGCGCTTTCATGTCAGGACTCCCCAGTCGGTTAGACAACAATTGTGTGGGTCCTCAAGGATGAAGCACATGACCCTAGAACAGATTCTTGCTAGGGCTCAAGCTCTCATAACAGAAGAGGTAGAGGTTGATCAGCCTGTTGCTGCGGTGGCCGGGTGACGCCGAGTTCTTCCTCATGTGCCTGTGGGCCCACCTTCAACCCCCGACAAACAGAACGCAGTCACAGTGCAGTGCTACAAGTGTGAAGGTCCCAATCACTTTGCCAGAGACAACCGGTAGCCCGGGGGCAAATCACGAAGAGCGCTCCCAGAGATACACTGTTATCAGTGCCAGCAACAAGGACTTGTCACATCGAGGTGTCCGGAAAATGAGGCAAGGGGCAAGAGGCCAGCACTACTCTCTCCCCACATAAACTAGAAGTGCTCCCTGTAATAAAAGTGAAAATCAGTGGAATAGATCGGATAGCATTGGTGGATTCTGACTCCTCCTCATCTGTTGTGAGTGGAATGTTATGTCGACCCAAAGTAGGGAAAAGTACCGCAATTCTGACAACAGGCAGGAAGTGCCTTCTAAGCCATGGTGTTGGCAGCATTACTTTAACAGTGACCAACAGAAATCCCTTAAAAACAAACGTACTAGTGGTAAACAGTAAGCCATTGGGATTCGACCTCTTTCTGGGAATGGACGTCATCAAGAAATTGGGTGGCGTGCATATCAACGAAGGAGGCAAGGCACATTTTGCTGAGGCAGCTCTCGCTTTGGGTGCAACAATAGAGCTGGAACAGCCTGACTTTCGCACAGAGTTCAACCAACGCACCAAATCCTGGACAGTGTCGTGGAAGTGGTCCGATGATTAGCCACGAGAAAAATTATACAACGGAGTACCGGAGTACACCATCCCTGCAAGAGCTTGTGCAGAATACGATAAAGAGCTACAAAACTGGATTGATAATGGGTAATTAGTTCCTTACCCAAAAGATAAATTGGGGCCCCCAAAGGGTCTGATCCCATTAATGGCAGCCATCAATCAGAATAAACAAACGGTAAGGTCGGTGCTCGACTATCGGGAGTTAAATGATCACGTGGATCCACTTACGGCTCGTGCAGACATATGCAACAAAAAGTTGAGAGAATGGCGGCGAGCAGGATTGAATGTATCAGTGTTAGACCTTCGCAAGGCATACCTTCAAGTACGCATGCACCAATCACTGTACTATTTAAGGGACGAAGGTATTGCCTGACCCGCATGGGATTTGGACTCAATGTGGCACCATCCATCATGAAGACAATTGTTAATGCTATCTTGACGAAGGACAAGTGCATACAGAGGGCAACATCTGCCTATATTGATGATATGTATGTGAATGAGAGTATTGTGCCTGCAGCACGTGTGAAGGAGCATCTCTACAGCTTCGGCCTCCACAGCAAGGAGCTGGAGAGGCTACAGCATGATGCACGAGGGCTTGGGTTAAAGGTCTGGGGAGAGGATAACTTTCTATTGGAGAAGAGGGAACAAAATCCCAGACATGCCTTGTGTCGACACGCAACGGAACATATTTTCACTATGTGGCAAATTGGTTGGGCACCTTCCCATAAGTGGTTGGCTTCATGTAGCTGTAGCGTTCATCAAGCGGAGAGCCTTTAATGCCATCGCTGGACAGGATGACAAAATTGATAACGCCCCTCTCAACATCATGGTTAAAGAGGTTCTTACCAGAGGGCACAAGAAAGATCTGGTGCGGGGCAGATGATGCATTGACAGCCAAGCCCTTAGCGTATGGATCAATGCAAGCTCTCTCGCTACTGGTGTGTCGCTTGTATATGATGGGGCTGTAGTAGAGGATGCTTGTTGGTTATGTCCAGAAAAGGACTTACAACATATTAACCACATGGAACTCGATGCCATTATTAAAGGAATAAACTTGGCAATCATCTGGAAGACGACCACCTTACATATGTTCACTGATTCCGCTAGTGTCCATAAATGGATTTCAGACACCTTTACCGGCAAAGCCGCAAGCGAGATGCTCATTCGACGGCGGCTTGTCACGAGAATAAAACTGGTGAAAGAATGAATGTGTCCTTGATCAAATCTAGCCAAAATAAGGCAGATCGATTGACTAGAGTGCCTCAGAGGTGGCTTGATGCAATTAAAAGGAACACTGGGCCTGTGCAACCTGCCTGCACTGCGTCCGTGAGCTCAGTTGGGCTTGACCAGATCAAGATTGTTCACCGACAAAGCGGTCATCCAGGTGTGCGGTGGACACTTTATTTTGTGAAACATTGCCCCTGGGGTTTCTAAGGCCTAAGTGAAAACCGTTATCAGAGAATGTGAAGAGTGTCAGTCGATCGATCCGGCACCCCTGCACTGGTCAGAGGGGGGCTTTGAATGTTAAACAAACCTGGCACTAGGTAGCAATGGATATTACCCATTGTAACGGGGCCCATTTTTTGACAGTGATCGACTGCGGCACCGCTCGCTTTGCCATCTGGCGACGTCTTCCTCGGCAAGTGTAATCAACCAGCTGAAGGCGCTCTTCTATGAGCAGGGCCTGCCGACAGAGATTCTGACAGATAATTACTGCCTTTCAGAACAGCCTGCTTAAAACCTTCCTAGAAGAGTGGAGAATCCGACTTCGATTTTGCTGTGCATACGTTCCCTCTGGTAACGGCATCATTGAGCGATGTCATAGAACTGTAAAAAGGATCACCGCCAGAAAACGGTGTACTATACCAGACGCAGTACACTAGTACAATGTCACGCCAAAGGATGACGTGTCCTCTGCTACAGCACCAGCTAATAGGGTCTATCAATACAGCAGCCAATAGGGTCTATCGGTACAGACCGGGTGACCGAGTGTGGGTAAAGGCTCCACATGGACGATGTACCACAAAATATAAAGTGGGACGTGTCACCGGAATTACCAGTGCACAGAACATAACGGTCAACTGATGGTCTGTTCTAACATGTCTTTAGAGAATGCGAGTGAAAGATTTGTAACTATTAGAGAGAGACCGTGTGAACAAGCACCCAGCACAAATGCAGGTGATGCCTCTTCCGATAATACTTCTAATGAAGACCTAGTAAGTGTACTGCCGCAAAGAAGCACACGGCACAAAAGATCACCTCCCGAATGATTCATGTATGATCATAGGATGAGGCGGGGGTGAAGTAGTAATGCAACAAACAATCTTACCTCGAGGAAACAGAAGGTGTGCTCTCTCTGCTACCAGCACACAGAAACCAGAAGAAGAAAAGGATGCAAGAGGTGTGACTTGTTTCATGGAGGAGAACATAAGCCCATGTAAAGTGGCGAGATTTAATGAGCATAAAAAGAAACTAAGTTTGAAGTGGAAGAGGGCAGCATTTTGCTTATGTCTGATTGGTGAACATCCATCAGTTCATTTTGCATGTTAAGTAAGTTAACTACCACCCAGTAGGTTGATTCCACTTCAACTAGACTTCTAAAACCCCGAAGCATTATGATAAGGTTATCTACAAATTCATCAAACAAGGGTATTTTTACTTACAATAAGCAAGATTATGAAATTGCCTTGAAAAAATAGTGGATATAAAGAAAACTCATATATATAAAAGTAGAGAAGACAATACAAACATACAGAATAAGAGTAATAATAGGGAAAAGGAAAAGTTTATGGTTTACATCTCCATATAACGTGGCTTTAGCCACAAAAATAGAAAGAGAATTTTTTTAGATATTAGGAAAATATTTTCCTAAGATGAGCTTTCCTGCTACAACTATACCTCCTCCATCATTTTATTTCTCCTCACATGCTTTTAAATAGAAAAACTCAGAAAACAGTATCTGTCTGAAGAAGTTCCCGATGAAATAAAGCCTAAGGAAATATCACACATCTAAATTTGAGTTAAGTGTTTGATTTATCCAACTTTACACATATTTCTATCATTGTGTCAGATTCACTACACATCTATCTTTTCAACATGTATATAAATATATGTGTGTGTGTATGTGTGTAATTGGGTAGTAGTCTTTCATTTAAGCATGTTTGATTAAATGATAAAGACACATTTTGTCTATATAATTTTATTAAGATCCTTTCAAGTTTTTGGATAAGCGTCTTGGTTTCAGGTTGAAATTGGTGGATGAATTTACCAAAATTGTCCCGAGACTCTTCATAGGCCATCATCAGAGGTTGCTTGCTTGTATAAACAGTGTTTTTAAAAGTATTTTTGAAAGTTATAGTTTTTTTAAATAACATTACAAAATTACGTAAACGCAGAGTTGGATAAAACTGAGATGCGGATGAATTTGAAAAAACAGAACGCTATCAACGGAAATAGGATATTATCAAGAAATATGGAATATTTAAAAAAAAACCCAGAAACTAAAGTCATTTCAAAAGTGTTATATTGTGAAAGATATAAACAAGAAAGTTATGGCATAGTGGTACTAGGTCTCAAGTTGTAAATCAGAGTCTTGACGGAAGTCAGAACTGTGAGCTTGGAGTGTATGGACTATCTTTTATATTGGCTATTCTGTCGACCACAGGGGAGACAGGTCATTCTGTCACAACACCTTCTCCTGAGCTAAATTTTTCCTTAAGAATTTTGCTCTAATATCTTCTCTTTTTAGAATTTGGTCGTAGTTGTTTAACCATTTTCCTTTTTCTTGAACTTTTTCTCCTCACCAAGGTTTGAGCTGGTGCTGTACATAAAGTTTGTGGAGAATAAGCGATTTTGTGTTGTTTCTACGTCCATTAATACTTCGCTGTTAATGAGGGGTTGTATTTGGAAAGTATCATATAAAACTTCCATTGGTATCTCGTCGTCATTTCGTTCAACTGTTTCTATATATCGGGGGGTCTGATCTGATTAACGTGTCTTTTACACTCAAATCTTTTATTTCTCTTATCATGTAAGTCATTCTCCTGATTCTTTTTGTAACGATACCACTCTCCCAATAACTCTTTCCTACATAGTAATTTCTGAAGAAAATTTTATCACCTACCTGGTATGCTTTTATCTTTTCATTTATTTTGGTGAAACTTTTCTTTTTCTAACTTGGTAAAATCCTGTCAAATACTGAGCGTATTTTACGAGTAAACATTATTTCTGCCGGTGATAAATTTAAATTTGTATTCGGATTTGACGTTATCCTGTATACCTTTTTCTTCAGTTTCGAAGACGTGATTTTTTCTTAACGCTCTTTTAAACGAATCGACAAACCTCTCAGCTTGTCCATTCGATCTTGGGTTGTATGCAGGTGTCGTTATATACTCAATCGCGAATAATCCCTAAATTATTTTCTAGTGAACATGGCCCCGTTGCCACTGACGACAGTATTGGGAACTCCGAAGTGGCTAAAGACTTAGTCTAGCGCTTTTGTGTTCCTAGCTGTAGGGTGTTTGCATTTATAAATCTCAGGCCATTTTGAGAAACTGTCTACTATGACTAAGTAATGATATCCCTTTAATGGTTCTGCGTAATCAATGTGTATGCGTGTCCAAGGGATGTCTGTTTTAGGCCAGGGTTGCGTTTTAATTGGTGGGGCTTTGGCTGCTGACAACCTTTACACTCCCTAATCATTTTCTCTATGTTCTGGTCCATTTTAGGCCAATACGTGTAGCTTCTCATTAAGGAGTTCATTCTACAAATTCCAGGACGGCCCATGTAAAACTCTTTCAATATTCTGTAGGACACGTGGCATTGCTACCCCATATGCGTACATCAGCGTTTCGTCACAAATTGAAAAAGGCGACACCTTTCTACTTTTTTTCTTCTTTTCATTCCGTCTAACTTGTTTTTTCATACCGATAATAAACTCATCCGTTTTCGCCGCTTTCTTTATGTCTTCGAGTATCACCAGTAACTCTGATAATGTTAACTAGTATTTCTGATAGCTCTTTCTCTTCTTTTAGCGATGCTATTAGCATTTCTTCCAACGGTTCGGAGCTTTTAGAGATTAATCTCGAAAGAGTGTGTGAGATCTTCTGGGATGAAATGTATTCCATTTTAAAATTGTAATTAATGCCGCAAACATCTCTGAAGTCTGTCTGCGGTATGTGATGGAATTCTTTTTTAGATCCTTCATGATCAATTATCTGACCAAGATATATCATGCAGAATTCACATTTCTCTGGTCCCAATTTAAACCCATATTCTTGTATTCTTTTGAATACTTCTCTAACATGATTTTTATGTTCTTCCAAATTTTCACTTTTTATTAGTATGTCATCTAGGTATGCCATCGCGAAATTTAGACCAACCAGCATGGTATCCATAATCTGTTGAAATAAGCTCGTGCTACTTTTAAACCAAACGGTAAACGCTGTAGGGAAAATAAACCTATATGCGTATTAATGGCTAAGTCGATTCAATTTAGAAAAATGTCTTCCAGTGTAGGAAACGGATACCTGTGGTCTTTTAGACATTCGTTCAAACCTGTTGAAAAATCAGTGCATATTCTTATTTCATTATTTTCCTTTTTGACATACATCGTAGGCGATGCCCACTCAGAGTAATCAACTTTTTTAATTACTCCCAATTCCTCTAATCTTTGTAATTCTTTACCACTTCTATCGATGAGAAGGGTATATTTCTCTTAGGTTTAAATACTGACCTTGCGCTGTCTTTTAGCTCGAACTTTACTTCTGTTTTGGTACAACGATCAAGTCCGTCATTAACTACTTAAGTGGATTCGCTTTTTAGATCATTAACAAATTTTTTAGTTTGTACCGATTTCTTTACTTCCGACGCATCTAATTTTCTGCAAAATGTGTTTATTGGTATTTCCCCATGAATTAAATAAAATAATCCAATCGATGTCAAATAGGTTTGAGTTTCTTCCATGATTGACAGCCTTGTGCATTTAATCGCCGAACGACACATTCGCGTAAAATTCTCCTTTCAATTTTAACTTACATCCAGAAAGACCTCTAGCAATTTTCTTAGTGTTTCATAATTTTGGTCGTCCTATTTTCTTCCATGTTAATTTATCGATTACAGGTATATCGCTTCCGGTATCTAACTGACTATTTATAGTTTAACCATTTATTTTGACATCTACGTATTTTCTTTTACCATTGGTATTAACTTTTTTTTTTTTTTTTAGATACAACTATATTTATCTTTTTGGTCTTCCGATAATTTTTCTTTTTACATGCTGACGCTTTACGGCTTTTTCGACCGCATTCATAGCATGTTACATTTCTGAAATAACATATACTTGTAGCATGATTTGTTCCATCACATGCTTTTCACTTTTTTCTTTGGGACTCGTTGCTTTTGTATGTGAGCTATATTTTTCTCCTCTATACTTGCATTGTCAACAATTGACACTCTTCTGTAATTTTTTGTCAAGTTATTTACGTATCTTGCTCCATAATTGACAATATTCTTGAGCGAATTTATTTATCTTCTGTAGCCCTTAACCCTTGTACAAAATTTAGGTATTTAAACATGTCTTCCTCAATTTTCTTAATTTTGAGTAATTCACATTGCGGCATATGAAATGAAATCCTCGTCTTCTTGCTTAATATTAAAGCATTTACACCGTGTGTGAAATAAACTGTCACGTTGGCAAAAAACTTTCGGTAGGATTTCGATCTCTTCCGGTTTCTTCGGTAGAATGAAATTTTTGTACTTTGAGGACCTAACCTTAGGAGTAATAACGTAATTTTTTCTTCATCCGACTATAATTGACATCTTTTGGAAAAGATTGTTTCGTACCTTATTTATAGCCTCTTCAGGCATATACCGAAATTCTGAAAGTGAACTGTTGATACTTTCAGCTGGGAAAATTCTTGAGCCTTCCTTTCGCTCGATTTGTTTTAATAATATTTTCTCCAGATTTTCTTGTTGCTTTAATATTTGGTTTTGCAATTGTATTTGTTGTATAGCGGTACACAGGGTTTTCGATAATTCCACCAACTGTTCCATATCAATAATTTATAAATTCTGTAGAATACAGCACAGAAAATAAAATAACGAACCAAAACGTACTTTCGGCCGTTAGATTAACTGGGGAACAGGTTGTAATTCTGGTAAAAACGTATCCGTCGTTTTTACTTTTATGTCATGCAGAGACAAAAAAAAAAAATTCAGGCAAACTAAATTTTGCAAACGTAATTTTTTTTTTTTTTTTTTTACAGAAAAAAATCCATTGGATTATACAAATAGCTTTTTCTGACGAAAAGTTTCGGGTACCCACTGTTTTGTAGCGATCCCAATTTCGAATTTGTTTCGACTTGTTACACTTTTTAATTTATTTTTAATTTTATTTTGTTTTTTTGCCGGATTCAACAAAAGAAAATGGTTCTTATCTTATGGCCTATTCTGTTAATATTATTTTTTTCTTTCTTTGTGGTTTTTTTTTTTTTCAAATTCTTCACCCGCCACTGCAGTATCGTGGAATCTTCGTCACCACTATCACGATTTTGTTTGCGAATAGTTTCCGAATCCGCGTGGCCACTGTTATATTTTTCTTTGTGAATTCTTTTCGAATCCTTCGTCGGCACTGTTATACCGTGGAAGATACAAACAAGAAAGTTATGGTAAAGAGGTGGTAGGTTGTAAATCAGAGTCTTACGGATGTCGGAACTGTGAGCATCGAGTCTGTGTATGGACGATCTTTTATTTTGGTTATTCTGTCGACCGCAGGGAAAACAAGTCATTCCATCACAACAAAAAATTGTCGCTATTTTCAAAATTAATTCTATTGATTTTAGGTCTTTTTATTTTAATAGCACACGAAATTAATAAGCTATGACTACAAATCCTAGAAGCCCTACATACATATAAAAACAAAAATAAATATAATTCTAAAATATAAAGCTCAATAAACTTATTTTGATAAAGTTATAAGAATAATTATATAACATTTGAAAAATAGATGATCGAAAACATCAGAACGATTAAATAAATCCGTAAAATCTAATAATTATTTAGTATCATTAAAAAAATTTTAGGGTATAAATATAAAATAGAATGTCGAGAGAGGAAAAGTGACGATGAGGTGCGGTTAGAGTAACACTAACGTCTCTAAAGTCTGGGACTTTGAAATTTTGTAACGTCTGAAGGTTGTTCGGAGTACGTCGGGTCTAGAATGGAAGAGATGGTTCTTCGGCAGTCCTGAGTTTCTCTTTAGTCCCTTTTTCTTATCCTCTCTCGATATTCTTTTTTCTGTTTGCCAGGAGAGCAAAACTCGATTGTTTATTATTTATTGTCTCACAAACGTGTTTCAATAAAAACGATTTTTTGTTGTTGTTAAGCAACGGGTTTTCTCTATTCTTTGAGTTGCTAGACAATCTAGCCACTCATATTACCTGACTGTCAGAAGATCCGGCTGAATTGTGTTAACCCTCCTCCGTGGATCTTTCAAACACAACCTGGGCACGGAAGGATTTGACAAAGCAAACAGCCGGAAGCTAATGTGGTAGCCACAACAAGTACTGTGACTAGTAGTAACACCACATTGGGCTCCGTGACTAGCATAGGACCACATCTAAATCAAAAACGATTGTCTCGCATTTAACTGACCTTTAGGAACGATCAACCAGCTTTTTAGGTCATATAATCGTTGAACAAAAAAGATACTTATCTTAAGGATCTTTTTTTTTTGTTTTATATATATATATATATATATTAATTAGAATATATTTCATAAATTCTAATTTTACATATTAATTAAGTACTCAAACGCACGTCGTGTCACATTTTACTCAATTACACCAACTCTTCCATTGTAAACATGGCAAAAATCTGTGACATAATTAGAACTTAGAAAACTTATAGTCAAGTTACGTAAAGAAGATAAACCCTCGACTGGGAGTATTTCAAAGACAGTGAAGAAATCTACAAGTGTTATTCATAGTATTTTAAGAAAACTTGAGGAAACTGGGTCATGTGAAGCCAAGAAACCACCTGGCAGGCCTAGGAAAACTACTGCAAGTGAAGATAGATGGATTGGTAATGAATCGAAAAAGGATCGATTAGCGACGGCAACTGCTATCTCTGAAAAAGATTATGCTAACCTTAACATTAAAATATCAAAGCACACAATTTCCCGAAGACTTAAAAAAATAAATTTGAACAGTCGAGTAACTTCTACGAAGCCTTACATTTATAAAAAGAACAAAATGAGCTGATTGAAATATGCCACTGAACACGTCATATGGGCGATGAGTCAAAGTTTAACCTGTTCGGTTGTGATAGGAGAAAGTTTTTCGATATATACCTAAGGAACGATATTCGCCTTAGTGCACTAAAAGCAGCATTAAACTTGTAGGGAGAAGTGTGATGGTGTTTGGCATGATTTTTACTGCTGGTGCAGGACCTCTTGTCAAGCTACACGGTAAAATTAACGCAAATGTATACAAAGAGATATTGAAGAAACATGTTGTACCTAATTTGTGAACTGCAATTAATCAATTAGCTGTATTTATGCAAGATAATTCTTCGTTCGTGTAGCAAAAGATGTCCAGCGATCATTGAAAGAAAAGCTCTACAGATCTAGTACTTATGAATTATGAACGCTATTTTCATTTAGATATGATGTATCCATTATAATAGAATGATTTTGTTAACTGTTCTGATGTTTTTGATCATCTATTTTTTTTTCAAATGTTATATAATTATTCTTATAAACTTTATAAAAATAAGTTTATTGAGCTTTAAAAGTTGGAATTATATAATTTACCTTTATATCCTTATTTTTCCGGGATAAAATGTTCTATGAAGCTTTAGAATAAAAAGCTATTTCACATTTAGACTTTTTTCTTAACATCGTTCTGATCTTTATGCACACTACTCTCTCTCTCTCTCTCTCTCTCTCTCACACACACACACACACACACACACACACACACACACACACACACACACACATATATATTAATACATACATGCATACATACATATTTATACATATATATCCTTTTATTATCCAACGTCAAATCAGTCGATGGCGGTAACGATTCTATTTTAGGATTTTCTTTCTTCAATATCCATGTAATTCAAAATCCAAAAGAGAACACAATGTAAAATAATAGTAAAATAAATTACAGAGCAAATAATTCCATATAAGAGAAAAACCTTTTAAAATGACTCATATTTTTTTGTAATAATATTTATTTCGGCAGAGTCTATTGTCACGTGGTCTCCCACTGAGAAGAGAGATGGGGAATTTTTACTATTCCTTCGTGTTTGAATTAGCCAAAGATTGACCGTTGAAAGACAAATAATGAATGTAGGTCAACCTCGGCTGGCCATTGAAGGAAGAGAAAAATATGGGTCAGGCTATCTGTACTCTGTGACCTCACTCGGGTCGCCTGACAGGGGAAAGAAGAAGGTAGAAGCTAAATGATTGGC
This sequence comes from Sepioteuthis lessoniana, assembly GCA_963585895.1. Taxonomy (NCBI): domain Eukaryota; kingdom Metazoa; phylum Mollusca; class Cephalopoda; order Myopsida; family Loliginidae; genus Sepioteuthis; species Sepioteuthis lessoniana. Next base: position 19,923,451 of record OY757937.1, on the reverse strand, counting down.
TAGGACCCTAAAACGGAAGTGGCACCTTCCCGTCAGCGGAAATAGGAAAGAAGAAAATTAGTTTTTGGAACAGACGTCGTCGTGAACAGATGGGGCGAATCCAGTGCCAAGACTCCGGGTAAAGGAGCGAAATAGAATCCTGTACAAGAAGTCCCCATACCTTCAAGCCAGAGATATATATTTAAAAACTTCACCAGCCCGTAAAAGAGAAAATATTCTCCACAGGAATCCATCAGAAAAAGATAAGTGAACTATAAGACTGTTTCTCCCTATATCCAATTATATATTCTCTCTCTCTCTCTCTCTCTCAATTTGAAGAAAGACTAAAGAAGAAAGAAAAGAAAAGAAGAAAGACATTTATGCTTATGTACTATCCGTTAATAATATAGGTGACGCGTTGAATGTGTGTATCAACATGTGCAGAAAAAAGATTGATATATTTTAATGTCCCCACGTGTTGAAGTTGCTCATTTGCATCTTTTGCTACCAAGTTGTTATTTCATGTTTCTTTTTCAGCTTCTATTCGCCTTATGTTATCCTCGCTTAATTTGTCTTATATGAATTCCTTTAAAAATATTACACGGGAAACCGGAGTTGTCGACTACAATAATTAATAGTATTACTTCGCAACCTAGAGGTCCATATCTTCCATTGTTCTCGGGAAGGAAGAACTAGTGGCCTTGGTGGGTGTGTGTATAGTGTGAAATTTGGAAACCCCTTGCCAACGGCGGTCAGTCTAGCCATAAATTAACCCCCTACATAATATGCCAGTTCATACATGCCAGAGAAAGGACTCTGAAAAAGGACTTATTCTACGAGGGATCAAGTGCCAGGCCGCCCCGTCCTCACATGTGCAAAAGAATAAACCCCCGTTTGGTGATAACAATATTTAAATGCACCAGTTCCCATACGCGTTTAAATGGTTGCTCACCCGGGGATCTTTTTATTTTAATTTGCCGTCACACTATATTAAAAAATGTCAGATCTACATCTTCAGACAAAGAAATAATGAGAAATATCTAATGAAGATTTAGAAAAAACAACTAAATTCTGGCCATCCTATCTCCCTAACCGAAATTTTCTTTTTTTCTTCTTTTTTTTTATGTAAAGATCAAACCATTTGTTTTTCCTGTCTGGTTGACAAATGACATTCAATTCCTGTATCAAGATGTATCAATTTATGACTCCTCTTTTCTTTTCAACTCTTTTTTATCTAATAGCAAACAAACTTTAAACCCAAATGAAAGAAATTAGAAAAATATAGAACAAAGGAATAAATGAATTTGGGGAGAGAAAATTATCTACTATAAACAACTTACATGGGTATTAATAACCTCGGAACAAAATTAAATTATATTATAAGATATCATATCATATATCAATACTATTTTATAAAATAAACTAAGAAAATTGTTATACCAATATTTTCATACTATTCAATGTAATTGGTCATATTAAAAGTAAAAATAAAAATTTTACCAGTTATTGTTTAAACTATTATCTTAAATTATAAACAAATACAACATAATATCATATATCCTCAAGATTACAATTATATCTAACACATTATTATAATATTCAAATTATTACTAAACCTCAAATTCTTAAATTTATAAACGGAATCATACCAAGTATTATAGATAATTGGCCGAATTAGTAGAGTGTTCGCCAATGGCCTGGAAGACAGCGGTTCAATCCCAGGTCGAGTCATACCGAAGACTAAAAAATAGTACTTGATGCCGCCTCGCTTAACACTCAGCATTAAAGGGTACGGATCAAGGGTAAAGTGGAGCAAACCAGGGAATAGAGTAGCACACTCCCCTACACCTTGGTGTAGTAGCAATTGAAAAGGGAGCTATCGGGTCGCCCTCGACTACGGTTGCCAACTTACTTATTATAGATAATACCATATTAAGAATTATCTTCATTACTATTATATTATAATATTACTATTATAATTGTTACTACTAATTATCAAACCTATTGATATTATAAACTAATCGCCAACTCATAATTATTATAAATATTAATAACATCAATACCAATGAAAACAATAGCAGTCTTCAACAACTACCACAATATGTGTCCTCGTGGTGTAATGGTTAAAGCGATGAGCTGCGGAATCGTAGTACGCGAGTTCGTACTCCAGTCGCGCTTTTACGTTCACTTTCGGGCAAATACCCTTGGGAAAGGTATGAACCCCCTTATTCTCCCTCCAGCTATGGGTAAATAGTAGGACGGACTAGGTTCTTCAGGCAAGGAGAAGGAAAACTCTGAATTCAAAACCTGTTAAACTCCGCTAAAAATTGACCTTGTGTCATACCCTGCCCGAGCGGAGGGGTTGGTAAATAGTACCACAATATGTTATTACTTAATATAATAATTAATACCAATAACAAATCATTCTAATTGATATCAATAATTATTACTATGTACTACACATTATAACAAAAATATCATTCATAATATGCACTCTGTAGCCAATACAAAACAATGCCCTATATCACTTATTACATAATTCAAATAAATGAATAAAACCAGCTGTTTAAAATAAAGGTATTAATTTAGATCATATCTTAAACCATCTTCTTCTTCTTTGTCCATCGTAATCGATGAGGACCATCTGGTCAACCTTATGATCGAGGTATTCGTGAGTGCGCAGATGGCTAATGAGACCAATCTGTGCGCTGAAGAGTCTCGGGCAGTGAGAACAAGGAATGGTAGCGGCAGCGGCTGATGTAGCAGTACCTTTTCTAAGTTTTCTGCGCAGCTCAGCTGCTGCTTTTTTTCTGGTTTCACAGACTTTCGCTCCACGTTTGATAACTTCATGCCACTTGTCTCTGTCCTGGGCCAGATATTCTAGACAATGAAGGGAGATACCGAAAGATTTCATGGAGACCTGTGTCTTTGAAGCGCTTTTCTGGCCTCCTTGAGAGCGCTTGCCCTGAGATAGTTCACAATAAAACAATTTCTTCGTGAGTCGGAATTCTTTCATGCGGATTACATGACCGGCCCAATGAAGCTGTGATTGCATCAAGATTGTGTAGATGCTGGGAAGAGAAGCCCGAGTTAAAACTTCGGTATCGAGGATGTGTTTTTGCCATGTGATGCCGAGAATCTTCTTCAGACAGGTCGTGTGAAACTTCTTTATATGCCGTTGATAGGTTGTCCACCTTTCGCAACCATAAAGGAGGGTGGTAAGAACGATAGCTCGGTATACCTTGATTTTGGTTGCCTCCGAGATGCCTCTCCGATTCTACACATTCCTGTTGAGTCTTCCAAAAGCTACACTCGCTTTTGCGAATCTGATGTTCAACCCTGCTTAACTCCATTTATGACGGGAAAGGCTCAAACACATATACTCAAATCCAAAGTACATTAACTTTGATTAAATTTACATATATATATATATATATAATGAAAAAATTAAGATAAAAAAATTAAAATTCTTTTTTTTTTTAGTAAAACCAGAAGTCATTTCACATAAGCTTATATATATATATTATGGCGACATTTGAATATCAATTAATTTCTGTGATTTAGTAAATTACTGGTATTTCTATATCTTATACTAATTTTTTCTTATCGATAGAGATTACATATACTTCTGAAATTACTTGGGGTGGATGATCTTTTAATAAAATTCCATCTACCTAATGGTGTAAGGTCACTGGCCTTCAATCTACAGAACCATTTAGAAAGGGCTGTTTAGTTTCTTAAGGAAGGGTTAGAAAAAGAATATCTATGACTATATAACATCTTACAATTTCCAGCAGAAATTACAAAGTATATTTTTATGTCCTTTCTGTTTTCCATTGGGAAAATGGTTGCCGTACACACACACACACACACACACATATATATACATATATATATATATATATATATATACACATATATATATACACACACATATACATATATGTATATATACATATTTGAAAATGAATAGATCTACTAAGAGATTTGTATTTTTTTAAAGAATTATTTATTTTGTTCTCACATAGGTGTATGTTTCAAGCTTGTTGCTTTCGTCAGAGAATATTTAGTAATTTACTCGTTTTTTGTTGCTTAGATGTGGCACAAGGCCATATGAATAGGGTACCCAATGAGACTTGAATTCACTCGTGTATGCTTGTTAGTCGAATGTTTTTTCCAGTTTTATTGGTTTATATAGGTCATTACTTTGTGTTAGATTTCTCTTCTTCCTCCTCCTCCAACTCTGTTCAAGCAAAGCAATCGCTTGATAAATGTTATTCGGAATCTGTTCCGTCGGAAACAACGGTTAAGAGGTACTATGCTGACTTTAAACGTTATCGTACAAACACAAATGATGCTGAACGCTCAGGTCACCCAAATTCCACAGTTGTCCCGAAAAACACCAAAAAAACTCCATAAACTCGTTTCGGCCGATCGTAAATTGAAGTTGCGTGAGATAGCCGAAGAGTTGAATATATCAGAAGATAGTGTATTCACCATTTTCAAGAGCATTTGTCAATGAGAAAGCTGTGTTCAAAGCGGGTGCTGCGTTTGCTCACAGTTGATCAAAAACAACAACGCGTCGATGATTCAGAGGGTTTGCAACTGTTTCAAAGCAAAAAAAAAAAAAAAAAAAGAAAAAAAAAAAGAAAAAAAGAAGAGTTTTGCGTAAATATACAACTGGATGAGACATGGATCAACCAGTTCACTTCAAAGTCAAATCGGCAGTCAGCTGAGAGGACAGCAGCAGATGAAAGCCGTCTAAAGCGACCAAAGACGCAAACATCAGCAGGCAAGGTTTTGGCCTCCGTATTTTGGGATGCGCAAGGTATTTTGTTCATAGATTAATGAGAAAGAGAGAACCATCAATAGCGAATATCATATAGCATCACTGGTGTATTTGAAGGAAGAAATCGCCAATAATCAGCCAGAAATGAAGAAGAAAAAAGCACTCTTTCAACAAGACAATGCACCATGCTACAAGTCGATCGCAATGATGGCAAAACTACATGAATTGCACTTCGAATTAATTCCGCACCAACCCAATTCTTCAGACCTGGCCCTAAGGAACAACTGGCTGTTTGCAGACCTCAAAAGAATGCTCCACGGAAAGAGATTTGACTCCAATGAAGAAGTGATATCGAAAAGTGTGGTATATTTTGAAGCCAAAGACAAATTATTCAATAAAAAGGCATCGAATTGTTAGAGAAGCGTTGGAATCAGCGTATCACCCTAAAGGATATGTTGTTCAATGAAGTCGAATTTTGGCTAAAAGTTGTTTTCTTAATTAGGCCCGAGTCATTGAGCAATGTGTTATATATATCATGAGGCAAATATATATATATATATACGTACAGGCATGTGAATATATATATATATATATATATAAACATATATATACATATATATATTTATACATACATATATATATTGGTTGCTGATCTGTGACAATCGGTTTCATGCCGTCTTATTACGACAATTATCAAGTAGAAAAAAATAAAAAAGATACATGTGTGTGTGTGTGTGTGTATTCTCGTGGTGTAATGGTAAAAGCGATGGACTGAGGAATAGTAGTAAGCGAGTTCGAACTCCAATCGCGCTATTACGTTCACTTTCGGACAAATTCCCTCGGGAAATGTATGAAGCCCCTCATCCTCCTTTCTATAGGTTAAATACTACTACTACTACTATTCTTCCAGAAGGATGGCTTTGGCATTAAATAACCTACAAAGTTTTATATGGCATTAAAACATAGAAACCAAACTATATATATATAAGTAAAGTTGGCGACCTTAGTCGAGGGTGACCCAAAGGCTCCCTTTTCTATCACTACGACACCGAGGTGTAGGGGAGGGCGTTATTCCTTTCCCTGGATTGCTCCATTTTACCCTTGATCCACACCTTTTAATGCTGAGTGCAAGACGGCATCAAGTAACATTTTTTGAGTCTTTGGTATGACTCGACCTGGGAACACTCTACTTATTAGGCCAATACTTACATATACATATATATATATATATACGTATATACATACACACATATATATACAAACATATACATATATACGTACACACATACATATATATACATACATACGCATATATATTTATATACATATATATAAAGATACATACATATGCATATATATATATATATAAATAACATATATATGTGTTTATGAGTATATATATAGTATGTATATATATATGCATACACACATATATATATGTTGTATATATATATATATATGTATATATATATGCATATGTGTATGTATATACATATATGTATGTAAACTATATATGTTGTAAAAAGAAGGAAACGGAAAGAAAAATACACATAAATAAATAAGACTTACTAATAATATTAGTTAAAATCCACCGACGCGTTTCGACCTATGAATGAAAAGTTCCGATGTGGAATAGGTCATCTGGTGGGGATTTGAATTTAAAATAATGGTTTAATGATACAGAAATATATTCGAAAAAATTACGCTATGAAACGTAAACTCTTTTAAAGTTAAGAAGCACAGCGTCTATAAAAAGTCGGTTTGTATTGGTAAAGAACGAAAGAAAGAAGAAATAAGAGTAAGTAGGCATAAAGAAAGAAGAGGGAAAAAGAAACGGCGTGAAGAAAAGGAGAAATATTGTAGACAGATTGAGTCAGTGTAATCTAGTTGGAAGGCGGATAGCGATATCTATTAAATTATCGTTGTTTGTGTAAGTTGAAATATTTTAACATCATTTTAACTAGATAAGGTGATATTTTATAAAATCTTAGTCTCTGTTGTATGGTTTTATAATGTGAAATAGCGGACGATTCTATAATTCTACGTTTGTTTTTATCATGAATAAATGCGATGACGTCCAAGTGTTGGAAGCTGAATGTATGGTTTGTTGAGATATTATGAATAACTAAAGCGTAGGAAAAATTGCCTTTTCTGTGTTTTTCGTTTCGGTAAATTTCTACTTGTTTGTCCTATATAAGATCTTGCGCAGTCCTAACAGTAAATTCCATATATACCTGAGTCGGAATAGGATTTTGTTTTATTGTCATTATTGTTTCTAAACAATTATTTGTTTCGGAAGTTCGTGTGATCGTCTTTATATTTAAACGGTTTAAATTCTTTTCAATAATAGAGATTGTGGGATTCTGAGGTAGAACGATATATTTTTCTTTTACTGAGGTGTTGGAATTTGATTTTAGTTGAAAGCCTTTAGTTGAGAGTCTTGTTAAATGATGTGCGTTAAAACATTTTTGTGGCCTTTAGTTTTGCATAGTGTATGAACGAATCCTGGTATTGAGAAAGATTTTATGATATAATCAAATTGGTTGATTAAGTGGGTGGGAGAGCAAATTCTTAGGACTCTTAGAAAAAAGAAGCCTATTAGAATACCTTTTTTTATTTTGTCCAGAGTGGTTAGAGAAATTGTGAATACAATCATTTCTACTGTTGGTATTGTAGTGCACTTTGAATTCTAATTTATCGTTTTCGTTTATTAATAAAATATCTAGGAAAGGAAAGGAGTTAGGTTTTTCAAGTTTATGGGTATGTTTTATGGTCGGTTCTATGTTATTTAGTTTATTGGTGATTGTTTCTATGTTATATTTGTTTGGATAGATGATTAGAATGTCGTCAATAAATCTAAAGAAATGGATATCTTTGGGTAGGATATACTTGAAAGCTTCGGATTCCAGGAATTAAAAAAAAAAGACGGGCTAAAAATACCGCTAAGTGGAGATCCCATTGATGATCAAAATTTCTGTTTATGAAATTGTTTATCATACTTGAAGAAGCAATGATTGGTACAAAGTTTGACTATTTGAATAATTTTAGAAATAGGTAAGGGGAGAGAACATTTATTTTTTCTAAATGACATTTTAAAATGTCGATACTTTTTTTTTTTGACAGGGACATTGGTATAAAAGAATTGGATGTCTAGGCTGGCCAAGAGTTTATTTTTCATATTTATGTTTTTTATTTTGTTGAGATCACCAGAATTTTTTAAATGAAAATGGCTGATTGTTCCAAGGAGAAGTGTTAATAACTTTGTTATTTATCTTGCTATGTGCTGTATGCCTGATATTATGGGGGTCGCGTGATTGCTATGTATGATTGGTAAACCGAAAATTGTGGGGATGGATGGTAGGGTGGTAGTTAATTATTATAGACCAGAACTTGTCTTCATTTGAAATTATTTTTATAGGATTTGCTAAAGTTATATTTGTTTTTATTGATGTAGTTTAAAGATGTATGAGTGTAGGTGTTGTTCATAGGTCGAAATATGTTAATGGATTTTAACTAATATCATTAATGAATTTTCTCATGTGTTTTTCTTTTTGTTTTCTTCTTTTTACAACATATCTGTCTAATTAAACTTCATATCTTACTTATATATATATACGCACACACATATGTATATAGTGTCCTGGATATGTCATTAAACAATCTGATGGTGAGGCTTGAAGAATGTGGAGTACCCTACATTGCCATCGCTCCCAGGTCCACTCTGGTCCGGAGTGGGAGCACCTGAGAGGCTCCTATCTATGGGTTAAATAGAACTAAACTATGTAATTATGCTAAACTGAATTGTTTGAAGTAGAACTGTTTTGACATTCAACTGTGACTGTTTAATTGAATTGTTAGAGATGCATAGCAATACTTGGAAACATTTAACTTTGTTGACTAAACTGAGTAGTTTGAAATAGAACTGCTTTTGAAATTTAAACTGTGTACTTATACTAAACTGGATTGTTTGAAATAGAACTATTTATAAGAATAAAAATGGATTTGGCATTAAATAACCTACAACGGATCTCGACACAAGAAAAATAACTACAAGACTTGAAAAATTACAATTAAAAACAATAAAGCGTCGTCTTCAATAAAAATTACAATAAAAATAATAAAGCATCGTCTTCAATAAAACTAAGACTAAAACTAAAATCAAATTTGGCTTAATACACACACACACACATATATATACATGCATATATATACACACATACACACACAAATATATATATATATATATATATATATATACTGTTATAGGGTAGCTAGCACCCCTTCAGCACTCTAACAGATAGCATGGCACAGATCCATTATTAGCCTACGATTAAGGACTTCAAGAGTTGATTAATGTTGGTTGAGGCTGTCTAACGCAGATGCCGGAGAGGCCTGACATTCGTGTCATGCGGCCGAGACTGACTTAGTTCTCGAGCGTCAGGGGGCCTTCCCCCAAGCTCTAAGCCTTCTCGGATTAGCTAGGTTTATTGCCTGGCGTCTGAGGCATCCCAGGTATTTTTGGGAATGCCAGGCGTGTCTGGGCTACGACCCTGCACCCGGACTCACTTTAAAAATGGCATTGTGCCGCACTTGGTCGTTTGGTGGGACGCGCAATAAATAAGCTGATTAATATTCGGACTGATCTTACTTCGTTTTGCTATACAGCATTTTGACCCTCTTCTATTTTTTGTAAGTTGTCTTGTTAATTGTTCGTAACTTATTATACTGCATTTTTTTTATGTATCCGTTAGCACCGGATACTTGAACTGAATAAATATATAAAGCACTCATTCTTCTCTGTGTATCATTCACCTCGACGATACAACAGATTGGCGACAGGATTCGAGAAATCGCAACAGAAACAACAGATTGACAACGTTAGCAGCAAATGACGAACAAACTCACAGAAACATTTATTGTGAGTACAAATTGAACTACTCACTTATAAAAATGGAGGATTTAAAAAATTATCTGCTTGAATTCCTAAAACAACAAGAAATTTTATGCAAGCAAGAAATGGAAAAAATTGAGAACCAGCATCGCAAAGAATCCGAGCAACAAGAAAAAAGGTTCTCAAAATTACTGGAAACTTTCTCAGAAAGAGAAAATAATCCAGGCAGTTCTAATATTTTTTCTCAGGATTCCATAAGTCGATTGATAAATTTGTATACAAGCCAGACGAAGAAGTCACATTCGGAGCATACTTTCGGAGGTATGCAGAAATATTCCAAAAAGACTGTGTAACATGGGGGATAGAAAAAAGTACGATTATTCAGTGTGTTGAATACAAAAAGTACACAAGTTTTATACTTCCAAAAAATCCCGGAAAATTTAATTCCAGGAAACAATACAAATATTAACAAAAATAATCGGGGAGCGGTGTTCACTTTTCAATACATAATGGCAATGCAATGAAAGAAAATAAGGATTACACGACTTTTGCCAGTATAGTCAACAGAGAATGTGAAAAATTTAAATTGAGTGAAATAATACCAGATATGATTAAATGCTTAATTTTCCTTCAGGGCCGGACCGCACCAAAAGATGCTGAAATAATATCGAGATTGCCAACGAAATTAAAGAAAGACCAAGAGATAATATTTCAAAATCTCGCGGATTTTAAATTTAAGAACAGACATAACGAAAATTGTGGTACGAGACATTTCCCATATTCATCCAGTCCAGAATAAGCGAAAAGGTAGGAAAAAAGAAACTTCTTTAAAGATATTAATCTTTAAAGAATTTTCTTTTTTTTTCTACCTTTTCCTACCCTGCTTTGGTTGTGGTGAATTACATTTATTTAAAAATTGTCCTTTTAAAAATAAAGAGTGTAAAAATTGTGTGAACAAAGGACATAAACATTGTGCTATTGAACAAAAAGTAGTCGAGACAATAAAAAGAAAATATATAAATGTTCGAATAAATAAAAAAGTCAAATTCTAATAAGACATAGGTTCGAACTTAATAATAAACGCTGACAAGTGGAAAACAGACTAACTTCTAAAAAATCAGGGAAAGAGATAAAATTAAACCCATTTGTCGTGGATGAAGGCGTTTGATTTGTTCAACGTAACAATAATCAAGTTTTGTAATAATGTAGATGGATCGTCAACCAACACCGAAAAACTGAAAAAGGAACTAAAAGCAAATTTCCCGAAATTTTTTCGGAGAGCCTTGGATTTTGCTCTAAAATAAATGCAAAATTCGAACTAAAAGAGAATGCGACACCAATACTTTGACGAAGAAGCAAGTACTGTTTGCGACAAAGGCGAATATTGACAAAGAACTTGAATGGCTGGAAAAATTAGGGTAATAGAAAAAACTGATTATAGTCCCTGGGTAAACCAACCGTATACGTAAAAAAACAAGATAAGGGTTTGTACAGATTATTCGACAGGAGTAAATGACTGCTTGAAACAAATTGATTTATTCTCTCCCATTGGCAGACGGAGTTTTCGCGCAATTAAATGGGGATCATATATATCCAAAGTTGGATTTATCTGAGGCCTATAAGCTAATACTAGTCGATGTAAAGTGTGCTGAAATACTAACGATCAATACTCAGAAAAGGCTCTATAAATTCCTTAGATTATCGCTTGGAATAAAGGTAGCACCAACGATATTCCAGCAGGTGATGGACACCATGCTAAGTGGGTTAGACTTTGCAATAGCATATCTAGATGATATAATAATGAAAAGTAAAATCCGAGAAGAACAAGCAAAATATGTAAAGGAAGTTTTAAAAAAATAAGAGTTTGAATTTGAGTTGTGTGACGGTTACTGTATCTTTGTTCCGAGGTTACATTATCCTCGAAAGACGGGGAGAATCTCCGTCGACAGTACCGTACCACCCAAGCTCTAAATATTCTCCGTAACTAGTTATATTTTATTGATAGCTTTGAAAGCCCATATTACTAGTTAAGTATAAAGCTTGGGTGGTACGGTACTGTCGACGGAGATACTCCCCGTCTTTCGAGGATAATGTAACCTCGGAACAAAGATACAGTAACCGTCCCATGGGACTTCGTCCGGGAAATTTTTGGATTTAAAAAAAATTAAAAAGAATTAAAAATACGTGTGAGAAATCTCCGGGCTTCTAGACAACGAACACATCATACAGAGGGGGCTCGTTAGCCACAAAAAAATCCATAAAATTAAACGAGAATGGACGGAATAGAGGACTTCCTGAGAGAACCGGCGTTGGAGAAATTGGAAGCGATGAGGAAGAGTTCACTGCTAGAAATAGGTGAAAAACTTGAACAGGAAACCAGAAAAGCGATGAGAAAAGAAAAATTAGTTAGAATCATCTCAGAGCACATGGTGGACGAACAAATATTTGAAGCGGAGATACTGGACAGGTTACCAGCCGAATCGACCAACCTCACAGCAGAACAGATTGAACTAAAAAAAATATAAGCTACAAACCAGACTAGAACTGGAAAAAGCGAAAATGGAGCAAGAAATTAGGATACGGGAAATTAGGCTAACAGAAATAAGGCAAGAACCAGACCGCAACGGATTTGACTTGGCAAAATAAGTCAGGCTAGTGCCAAAATTTGTTGAAGCTAATATAGATGAGTATTTTCCTCACTTCGAGATAACTGCAACTAATATGAAATGGCCATGAGAAAGTTGGGCTATGCTCTTACAGACCGCCCTTACAGGAAAGGCACAAAAAGCATATACCACATTGTCAGCAGAAGACTGAACAAACTACGATACAGTCAAAAAGACAATATTACAAAGCTTCGAATTGGTACCGGAGGCATATAGACAGAAGTTCCGAAACCAAAGAAAAAATGATAACCAGTCGTTCATGGAATTTGTCAAGGAAAAAGAGCGGCTAATGAACAAGTGGTATGCTGCGAAAATGATCGGAGATGATGTGGAAAATCTTAATAGAGGAAATATCGAATTGGGTGCCAGAGGACATGAGAATCTACCTAAATGAAAGGAAGATAAACACAGGCAGTGAACTAGCGATGCTAGCGGACGAATACGTGATAACACGTAAAAGAAACAAAAGTAGGCCTAACACGGAAAGTCGGGTGAGCAAACCACCAGAACCTATCATAAAGAAAGATAGCATGGTGAATACTCGGGTGACACCCCCCCCCAAAAAAGGGGAACCAGATCACATGTTTCAGATGTGGCCAGGCGGGTCACATAGCAATAAAATACAAACTGGGACGCGGACCCGAAACGAATAAAGCTGGAGAGTCTAAGCCACAGGGAATGGTTTCAATGACACTAGCTAATGAGATATATCGACCTTTCACAAGAAAGGGAAATATTAAAGACGGGGAAGTAAATAATATCCCTGTAACTATATTGAGAGACACTGGTTCGACCCAATCCTTAATACTAGAGAGAAAATTACCGCGAGGTCAACCGCTAGGATTTGCAACGATTAAAGGAATTGGAGGAAAGGCTCTGAAAGTACCCCTGAGGAAAGTGAAATTGACGACAGGGAAAATTAGCAGAGAAATAATAGTGGGGGTAGTGAAGACTCTACCTACGAAAAAAATAGACCCCTACTCGGAAATGAAGCGAAAATCGAATTCGCACAAGAAGGTAAAAATTGTAAAAGTGAAGAGAAAGGCCAGAAGGCAAATCCATATAACCTACGCAGTAAAAAAACAGGACGAAACGGGAGAAAATATTCCGATGATAAATAAAACGTGTGAAGAACTGAAGCGAGCTCAAAAAAATGATGAGAGCTTAAGAAAGTTATATAAGCAAGTGGATAAACCCATGGATAGCAAGCATGAACATCGATATTATATAGAGAATGGAATATTAAAACGAAGCTACCAGTCCACGAAGCAGAAAGGAGAAGGGAGAGAGAGGTACAATCAAATAGTCATGCCGACAGATTATCGAAAGGATCTTCTGCAATTAACACATGAAGTCCCATTAGCAGGAAATTTGGGGATTAATAAAACGTATGACAAATTAATACGGCATTTCTACTGGCCAGACATCAAAACCAGCACGAAGAAATTTTGTAATTCGTGTGACACCTGTCAGAAGGCGGGAAAACCCAAACCAGGCATAGCTATAGCCCCACTCAAACCCATAACCATCAAAGAGAGATCGTTCGAGCGAGTAATAATAGACTGTGTAGGCCCTTTACTGAGAACGAAGTCGGGAAATCGATACTTATTGACAATAATGTGCGCAAGCTCTAGATTCCCAGAGGCCACCCCTCTGCGAGCCATATCAACGAAAAAAGTGGTCGAATCAATGATAAATTTATTCGTAAAAGCAGGACTTCCTAATGTTATCCAAACTGACAGAGGAACAAACTTCATGTCTAACTTATTTAAGTGAGTAATTGGACAGCTAGGAGCGAAGCATGTTATATCAAGCCCCTATCACCCGCAGTCACAGGGTGCCTTAGAACGATTTCATGCGACTTTAAAAAGCATGCTAAGAGCTCACTGTACTGAGAGACAGAATGACTGGGATAAAGAATTACCATTTATACTCTTCGCTATCAGGGACTCTGTCCAAGAATCGTTGGGTTACAGCCCATTCGAGTTAGTCTACGGGTATGAGTAGAGAAATCCCCTGAAAATAGCAAAGGAACAGTGGGAAGACCCTAGAACAGAAACAGTGGCAAATTATGTCGGAAATCTACAGAAGAGATTGGAATCTGCTAGAAAAACAACAGAAAACCATATGAGTAAATCTCAAGAGAAAATGCGAAGGAATTATGACTATAGGTCTAAGGGCAGACAATTCTGCAAGGGCGAGAAAGTTGTGACCCCTTTACCAACAAGGAAGTCTCCCTTCGACGCGAAACAAGAATAGGAGGTTGCAAAACTGGTATCTTACTTTACAGGAGTACGACTTAAAAATAAACAATGTGAAAGGAAAAGAAAATTGTTTTGCCGATACTCTATCAAGATGCCAAGAAGTTGACTAACCAAGCGAGGCTCAGGCCTATATTTGTAACGCTCAGCAAGAGCTGGTTTACTCAGAGAAGTAAACATTGATCCGTTTTGAAATCTAGAGGCTAGATTTAAAAGAAAAATAGACCCATTTTTCTTTTCTTTGTTGTATGGGAGTGTTACGGCCATCGGCCACAGTAAGGTTAAAATGCAGGAAAGCAAGGACTACTATGAGGACTGGAAGTAAGGCAGGCGATTGGCGGGTTTTCGAGCCCTAGCAACAGTGAAGGACCAACCGAGAAGGGGCAAAGGTCTTGACCCAGATAGGGAAAAGACATGCCATTGGTCGAGGCAGGGAGGGAGTTTTACCGCCAAAAAGAACGAAAGCCAAAAAGTCAGTTTCGAGCTTCGCCAAGGAAGAGAAAGGTCGCCTTTTCACGTGGTCCAGTGAAAGGTGAAATTCTAGCAACAGAATGGCCTAATAGAAGCCGTCAACTCCGTTGGGTAAGAAACTGAGGCTCAACGTAAAAGAAAAAAAAAGAAAACTGGTGCCTTGCGACTCGTTAATAAGAAATTAACGAACATAAGAAAAAAAATAACAAAAGAAAGGAAAGGAAAAAGAAAAGGTTAGTCAAAAATTTCATTACAAATAATATACGTAACCTAAATAAAGGTCCGTATCAAGAATATCCAAAGAAACATTTTTGAAGTTGTTCATTAGCAGCTAGTTTCGGCGGAAAACATATTTGTTTAAAATTGTATACCCACTTTAAAGACGAAGAGGAGAGACTTTTGTCCTTCGCTAAAAGAAGGGAAGAAAAAAAAAAAAATAAGTGAACAAATATTGGAAAGAACGAGTAAGTTCCCTCCCTTTAATTGTAAAGGGAGCAAGAAAAAAAAAAAGAAGAGAACTTTGTCTTATTGGAAGGACATAGTCAAACACTATTGGAAGCGACTTGCCCTCCATATTTCTGTATATTTTTTTGTATTTGTTTTGCTTTTTGTTTTTCTGTTGTCATAATTGTGCTTTCTTTAAAATAAAATATGTAAGAAAGATACATATATAAAGAAAAGAAGAAAAACAACTACATGTCATATTGTTTGTCCGGTTCGGAATTCCTCACGTGTTCATTTATATCACGTCGACCTCTTTACCCTTGACAAATCCTTATTCGTCCGTATCTCGAAAAATTAAACCTATACGCAAGCTTTATACTTAACTAGTTATATGGGCTTTCAAAGCTATCAATAAAATATAACTAGTTACGGAGAATATTTAGAGCTTGGGTGGTACGGTACTGTCGTCGGACATTCTCCCCGACATTCCAGGATAATGTAACCTCGGAACAAAGATACAGTAACCGTCACAGCTGAGTATTGAAAAATACGAATTCGTTTTTACCAAAAATCAAGTATTTGAGACAAAAACGGTAAGAGGCCTGATCCTAGTCGTGCAAACGCAATAAAGAACATACCTGCTCCAACAAATGCATCGTCTCAACAATCATTTTTGTGGTTAGCTAATTATTATAGCAATTACATTCCAAATATGCTCACCTTTAAGAGCACCTTTAAACAAACTTCTTTAAAAACACGTAAAGTGGAACTGGTCGGACGATTGTCAAAAAGCTTTAGATAACTTTAAAACAGCAATTTCATTGGACCTAACTCTCACGCATTACGACCCTAATAAGGAGATTTATGAGACAAGCGATGCTAATAATTTGGGTTTAGGGGCCGTACTCTTACACAAAAAAAGATGGTCAGTTAAAGGCTGTACATCATGTTTCGAGGACTTTGCCCCCGGCGAAAATTAACTATTCACAAATTGAAAAAGAAGGGTTAGGCCTGATATTTGCGGTTTAAAATTTTCACAAATACATACATGGAAGAGAGTGCTTTCTTCAAACTGACCACCGCCTACTACTGTCTATATTTGGCTCGAAAAAAAGGAATTCCTACATTGAGCCTACAAAGATGGGGAACCATCTTGTTGAATTACTCTTTCAAAATGGAGTTTTTACTATCTAAGAAAATACCACACGCTGATGGTTTGTCTAGGTTAATTCCTAAAATAAGAGAACCATTAGAAGAGACAGTTATTGCTTCACTGAGTTCTGAAATGGATAGTAAAAATGTTCTCTATAACACAGTAAAAGAACTACCACTTACTTTGCAAGAAATAAGTTTCAAAGCAAAACTTGATAAATTTATTACAGGGAAAAAGAATGAGATAAATGACCAGAAGGAAAATAAAGGAAATAATATTTTTCTATATGTAACAGTATATTATTATATGGAGATTGTGTTGTAATATCAGCAGTTTTAACAAAGAATATCTTGTAGGATTTTTATATCTGACACCCAGGGATATCAAGAATGAAAGCTCTCATGAAAGGTTATGTCTATTGGTTTGGTATGGACAAGGAAATCGAAAATCTGGTAAAAACTTACAAAAACTATGCGTTGGCAGCTAAAACGCCACCTGTGAAATTCAATCCTTGGCCAATAAGTCATGGTCAAGGTTACAAATTGAATATACGAGCACAATAAAGGGGATTTATTGCTTCATTGTGGTAGACAGCTATACACATTAGCCGGAAGTTTTTAAATATAAAACGCCAACTAGTAGAGTCAAGATAGATTTTTTTACACGAATTATTCGCTAGATTTGGCGTACCAGAAACTATCGTGTCCGACAACGGTACACACTTTTCTTCAAAAGATTTCGAAAATTTTTGTAAAATCGATTTAATTGTACACTTAACATCTCCACCCTATCACCCAAGGTCAAACAGAATGGTGGAAAGATTTGTTGATGTGGTTAAGAGAGTAATTAAGATGGCAAGCGGAACTGAAATCGTGAACGAAGAATTACAAAAATTCTTGTCCATATATCGCATAACACCTAACGCAAATGTAAGTTCAGGAATAGTCCCAGCCGAGCTCATTTTCGCAAGAAAAATTCGTTCGGTATTTGATAAACTGAAACCTACAGAAAAGAAAATGAATGAAAGAAAAAATAACAATGGTAAACACTACAACCCAGACGAAAAAAAATATTTAAGAATTATGGTTTAGCAACGTGAGAAGAAGGAACCATTGATAAAAGAATTGGCAAAATGTGGTACATGATAAAACATCTAAAATGGGTGATTAAGAGACATTTGAATCAAATAAAAAAAGATATATGGCGTACGCAAGGAGGAACCGATGACGGTGATTTACGATATGTTCGATGTATCTATGCCTTAAACAGTACAACAAAATCGATCAAGAAAGCGAAAACGAATTCCAACGGTTGCTGTGGAAATAGACCCGAAAAGACAGAAAAATGTCGTTCAGGGAAGATAAAATTTCAAAGGAGAGATGTAGAGTAGCTAGTACTGCTTCATAACTCTACCAGATGGCCTGGCTCATAGATTTAAATAGCCTACGATTAAGGTCTTCCACAGTTGATTAATAAGCTGATTAATATTCGGACTGATCTTCGTCCGCTATGCAGCATTTTGACTCTCCTCTATTCCTTGTAAGTTGTCTAGTTAATTGTTTGTAACTTATTATGCTGTGTTTTGTTGTATGCATCCGATGGCACCCGATACTGGTGCTGAATAAATATATTAAGCATTCATTCTTTTCAGTGTATCATTTACCTCGACGATACAACACACACACACACACACATATATATATATATGTGTGTGTGTGTGTGTGTGTGTGTGTGTGTGTGGCGACGTGTTGGAGAAGGTGGCTACACATCGCTGCGCATATATTCATCAGATAACCTCAAATCTGCCATACGGCACATGTATCACCATACACATACATTAGCAATCACATATATGACCACACATAACAATACGCAAATATAATCCAAAAACACAAAAAAGACTTTTCGATTTATCCCAAATCTTTCTTTTCTACCTGATAATTGCCGTGTAAAGACGGCATGAAACCGGTGGTAGCAGATAAGGTCCATGCTATTAATATATATATATATATATATATATATATATATATATATATATATATATATATAATAGGTCTATCACAGATATTGAACACTCTCCAAATTATATCTCATTTGGTCTGTCACTAACCTATGAAGTGAGATAGTGACAACCATATACTGTTATATATATTATATATATATACATACATATACACACGTATGCATATATATATATATATATATATATATATTGGAGGTACCCGTGTATTAATGGCTATCATCTTAGGAAATGGATATGGTGACACGAGTTTAAATGCTGGACGAGACTGATTGCACATAGCACTAATACCCTTGTGAAAGGTATGAATCCAATTATTCTATGGGTAAATATCAGGGCAGATTGGGCTCTTTAGACTCGGTTAGGCAACCAGTCTAGGAAATGGATAACTCTGAATTCAACCCTGTTAAACTCCGCTTAAAAATTGACCTTTTGTTACATCCTGCCTGTGCAGAGGGGTTGGTAAACGTATATGTAAAAAATATTTCTTTTTTTGTAGGTCCAAAGAAAGAAAAAAGCAAATATTTTGAAATGAATAGGTCAATAAAAAGATTTATATTCTTTTAAAAATTATTTCTTTAGCTCTTACGGGCGTTTCCAACTTATGGCTCTCGTCAGAGAACTTTTAATGATTTTTCCGGTGTGGTGTTTGGTTTATATAGGGGTCACTGTGTTGTGAGAGTGGTTATATCTTTTAATTTCGGGATAGATTCCCTGAAGGAGTTGGCTCTAGCTGCAATATATTCAAATACGAATACGTGAAATGTACATATATGTGAAAACGTTCATATGCATAGGAATCCGAAAAACACTCGAAAAACTGACGACTCTCGGTACGAAACTTTTATTACCTTCTTGACTTTTAGGTTTTCAAGACGAGGAGAGAAAGACAAAATTTTTACTATGCTGACAGTTCCATCTGACCCAACAATGCGCGGCGCATCTCGTAGACCCCACTGGATTGGCCTCGCCCAGGTCTAAAAAATCAACTCGCTTCGTCTAGGTTCAAATCTCAACTACTTGCTTTTTTTCAAAAATCACCCAAAATCCTCAGCCCATCGCTTCCGGGCATGACGTCATTCACATCCCCAATCCTATTTCCTTTCCAGGGTTTTTATTACATCTGTGATTGTCACATCCTCCCCGCACGAGCGTGAACACCTGCGCTCAATGTGTGCCCCTACCTGTGCACTAAGCTGAATAGTTCTAAGCCTAACTAAACCGAAAGATAAGATATGACCAACGAAAAATGAAGTTTTGTGAAGCTTTATGCAGGAATGTGGCTTAAAATTTAACTGACAATTACTTTGTATGTGTGTGTAAATATATGTTTGTATGTGTGTTTATTTCTGTTTGAGTGTGTATAGTTTGTTTTCTTCAGTGTGGGCTTGATTTTTCTATGAAGTTTTTTCTTTTATTTGAAGTAATATTTGGTGTATAGACATTTTTTGAAATATCCGTTGCTACATTCATATCGGTTATTTAGACACGACACATTCAATGTTTTATTTTCTGGTATTTTAAGAGTACTTTTGTTGAGTATAATCTGGTATTGAAAGCTTGCGTCGATCCTATGTATACTTCTTTACATTTGTCACTTTTGATTATACAGACTACTTTTTTAAGTTGCAGCTTAAATTTTTTTTATTATGAATTTTGTTTTTGTGTTTTCAAAGGTATAGTATTTTTCTTCTATAATTATATCAAATTATCCATTTAACTGCCACTACTGCTTAGCATCAACTTTGTGATAAAAACAAGCCTCACTTTAGTAATAAAAACAAAAAGGAAATAATGATTTTAAGTTTAAATACTAAACAACTTAAATTTACAAATAACATACATATTACCTGATAATGGTTCTGACAAGAACTGAAAGTACTCAGTATGCCCCAAATAGCTCCTTTGGAGAAACCATTTAGAAATTTAGAGACTGTAACATACCCCACCCAAAAAAAACATAAGGACTCTTGAAAGAAAAAAAAGAAAAACTCCAAAACAACAAGGATTCGATTTTATTTAATCAAACCTGTTTAAATATATATATATACACACACATATATATTCACACACGTACATATATACATATATATATAAACGTCTATATATTGTCATCCACAGACAGACTGTTTCATTGTATCACAACTCTTCAGTGTGGCTAGACACGCAGGAAACTTGGTATCGAAACCCGCTTAACTTTACGCAAGACAAGGTATCTAACCACTCAGCCACTTCGCTGACATATGTCAGCTCAGGTTTTATAACACATATAGCTTTCGTTTGTTTACATTTTGCGCTATCGGATATCGGAGTGATGACTTAACCAAGGATTGGAACTCGGTACACACACATAGATATATATGTATACATATGTATATAAGTACATATATGCATAAATATACAAACACTGAAGAGTTGTGATTCAACGAAACAGTTTGTCTGTGGATGACAATATACATACATGTATATATCGAGAGAGAAAATCATCCAACAATGTGGAGAAAAATATCAAAAAACAGAGGGATCCAAAGTGAAGAATTTAATATGAAAGAAAGTTGATGTCATATCGTTTCGGTTTCAATAAACCATCATTAGGACTTCAAAAAGATGTTATGAAGTGTCGTTAGATCACCGATGGATGGTAAACGAAATACAAAACAAAACAAAACAAAGGAAGATATTCTATATACAAAGCGGGGGCGTTAACCATATGATCTCTAGGTCAGCGTTCATATCTAGAGAATATCATGTGACTGTGTAAGATAATGATGTAAAACAGATGGGACCATCAAGAGATACAAAGGCTTAAAAAGAGAACGAAAGAAAGAGGAAGAAGAAGAAGAAGAAGAAAAGAAAAGAAAGATAAAAGAAGGTAGATAGAGTAGAAAGAAAAGAAAAGGAAAATAATTAATTAAAGATCGAATATATTGTAGCTGTTTAAACCAATTTTCCAAGGTGGAATGTTGAAAAAGTCCGACTGGTTATTAACAGACCGACAAAGCAAAATTGCGCCGGTTTAAAAAATTTGACTCAATCTTTTGTGTATATATATATATATATAAATGTACATATCAAAATACATCTCTCTCTATATATAAACGTACATGTATCAACATACAAATATATATATATATACATATATACGTAAATAATAGGAATGAATCCGACAAAATAGAGAAAAATTGAAAAACAAAGTAATCCAAAGAGAAGAATTTATGGTAAAAGAAAGTCAATGTTATAACGTTTAGGTTCTAATGAACTGTTTTGTATTTCATAAAAAATTCACCATACTCCCATCTCTGAAACTATCTAAATAAGAAGAACGGGCATAGAGGACACAGCTGGAAACGTAAGGATGAACTCATAAGCGACGTTCTCCTATGGACCCCTTCACACGAACGTGTTGGACGACCAACGAGAACTTATCTACAACAGCTCTGTACGGACACAGGATGTAGGCAAGAAGACCTGCCGGAAGCGATGGATGATAGAAATGAATGGCAAGAGAGAGTCGGGAAAATCCGTGCTAGAAGCACGATATGATGATGATATCTGTAGTTGTATCTGTATACATGCATATGTTTATAAGGATATGCGTGTGGTGTATATATATATATACTAACATATGCATACATATATACATTTTGCACGTACCATAGGATATTTACATATATATATATGTAAATATCCTATGGTACGTGCAAAATTCTGGAATAGTTTTAAGAAGTTAGTTCTAAGAGAGACATTTTTCCAGTCACGCGTCGTCAGAGAACTCCGTAAAAGAAGCAAGAAATAACGTTGAATAAAACAAAGTAGTTGACGATTAAGCGGAAAAAAGCTGCTGCAATATATAGAATAAAATTTCAAACGAACGCTACAACAATACACTAGTATAAACAATAAACGCTTAATTGTTAAAAATAATAATGTACGTGCAAAGATTATATCGCTTTTGCAATACCCCCCCCCACACACACCCTGATGATGGCTCAAGACGAGGCCGAAAATACAAGGTAACCAATTTATTATGGAAGGTTTATTAGTCAATTCCGGCTAGATATCATAACATCGATTTGACAAATTGAAAAAATAAATACGAAAATATGTAGACAAAAAATGTCTATATTGTGCAATCAAACATATATATATATATATATATATATATATATGGATGGATGTATATATATGTGTGTGTGTGTGTGTGTATATGTGTGTAAAGGTATGGGTATATATATATGCATATATGTATGTTTACAGAGAGAAGATGGAGCAAATACTTAGGATCTCTCAAAAGAAACAGTAGCAGCCATAATGATGCTCTAAAGACACCAAAATCAAGGTTCGCTCACTGAATGAAGACACAGACTTCTTTGACATAATTGCGGGCGTTCTGCGAGGAGATACATTAGCACCATAATAAAGTTCATAATCTACGTACTCCGAACGACGGTAGATCTAATTTTTTAAAAATGGGTTTAAAAGGCAAGAAGCAGACCAAAACTACCAAACTATAATGGACGCAGACTATGCAGATGATATATAGCTTCTCGTAAATACACCTACCTAAGCCAATTCTCTGCTGCATAACTTGAAACAGGCAGCAATTAGCATTGGGTTTCCTGTAAACACAAACAAAATGGTGTACATGTGTTTTAAACGCGAAGGATCAATCTACACTTAAAATGGCGGGCCTCTGAAATTAGTAGACAACTTCACGTACCTCATCTACTGAAAGTGATGTTAATATGCGCCAAACAAAGGCGTGGACTGCTATCGTTCATATGGAAGTCTGATCTATCCAATGAAATAAAACGATATTTCTTCTAAGCAGAAGTTGTGTCAATGCTACTGTATGGATGCACCACAGAGAGGCTGACAAAACCCAGAGAGAAAAAGCTAGATGCTACGAGCTATACTGAACAAATCCTAGAAGCAACAACCCACGAAACAACTGCTGTACGGCAACTTACCTTTCATCACTAAAACCATCCAAGATGAATAAGGCATGGGGACACTGCTGGACAAGCAAGTAATATATATATATATATATATATATATATATATATATATATATATGTGTGTGTGTGTGTGTGTGTGTGTGTTTACGTATATATATATATATATATGTATATGAATATAAGTATATATGTGTATATATTAGTTCATCTATATGCATATACTCATATATACGTAGAATCCTTGAAGGTGTACGGGCAAAAAACCTATAAGCGACATTACTATTTGTCGACTTTACCAAGGCCTTCAATTCCATTCACAGAGGAAAGATGGAACAAATCCTACTAGCATACGGCCTACCTAAAGAAACCGTAGCAGCAATAACGATTCTCTATAGAAACACCAAAGTAAAAGTACGATCACCGGATGGAGATACAGAATACTTCGATATTGTAGCAGGAGTACTACAAGGGGACACGCTAGCTCCATACCTCTTTATCATTTGTCTAGACTACGTACTTAGAACATCGATTGACAAAATCAGAGAAAACGGCTTTGAGCTGACAAAGAAAAGAAGCAGAAGATAAAACAATTACCGACGCCGACTACGCCGATGACATAGCGATACTGGCAAATACACCCAACCAAGCCAAAACACTACTGCATAGTTTGAAACGAGCAGCCGCAGGCATAGGCCTCTATGTCAATGTACACAAAACGGAATATATGTACTATAATCAAACAGGTGACATCTCCACCCTAGACGGAACTCCTCTTAAACTAGTAAACAAATTCACTTACCTAGGAAGCAGCGTCGCATCAACCGAAAAGGACATCGACACGCGGCTAACGAAGGCATGGACAGCTATCAATAGGCTATTGATCATATGGAAATCAGACCTAACCGATAAAATGAAACGCAGTTTCTTCCAGGCAGCGGTCGCATCGATACTGCTATATGGATGCACTACATGGACTCTAACAAAACGGCTGGAGAAGAAGCTAGACGGCAATTACACAAGAATGCTGCGAGCAATCTTGAACAAGTCCTGGCAGCAACACCCCACAAGACACAAACTGTACGGCCACCTGCCTCCTATAACGACAACTATTCAAGTTAGACGAACCAGACATGCAGGACACAGCTAGAGAAGCAGGGACAAACTCATAAGTGATGTACTCTTATGGACCCCCACACATGGCCGAGCAAAAGCAGGACGACCAGCACGAACATACATTCAGCAACTATGTGAGGATACGGGATGTAGTCCAGAAGACCTGCCAGAGGCGATGAACGATAGGGAAAAGTCGCTAGAGAGGGTTAGGGATATCCGTGCTACCAGCACGACATGATGATGATATATAAGTTTGCGACCTTCGTCGAGGGTGACTTGAAGGCTCTCTTTTCCATAGCTAACACACCGAGGTGTAGGGGAGTGTGCTACTCCATTCCCTGGATTGCTCCACTTTACCATTGATCCTTACCTTATAATGCTGAGTGCTAAGCAAGGCGGCATCAAGTACCATTTTTTGAGTCTTTAGTATTACTCGACCTGGGACGATTGGTAAACACTTTACCAATGGCCCGGTAATATATATATATATCTGTATATGTTCTATTATATATGTATGTTTATGTATATATATATTTTGATATATGTACTTAAGTATACATATGAGTGTATATATACTTATATATGTGTATGTATATAAATGTGCACACACACACACACACACACACACACACATATATATATATATATATATAAATTCCTCCACTCAAAACCTCCTCCTTGCTCATTTTATCTCTCTCTTTTCTCACTGAAATTAAGTTTAAATCAACAACCCTTACTACCACTACTCAATCCTAGATCTTTTCCCCCCCTCTTTCGTTTTCTTTCTTGTCTATAGAGCTTACCCCTTTCATATTCACTTTTGTACACTTTAATCTATTTCCTCTTTTGTTGGCTGGTTGTTTGGGTTTTATGGCATATCAACGTTTGTAGGTTATTTAACGCCGCATCCATTTTTATGGAAATAGTTCTTTTTCAAACAATTCAGTTTAGCATGAATACACAGCTTAATTGTCAAAAACATTTCTATTTCAAGCTATTCAATTTAGTCAAACCGTTCTAATTCGGCTAATTCAGTTTAGTATAAATACAGATTTTGTTTATACACAGTTAAATGTCAAAACAGTTCTATATTAAACAATTCAGTTTAGTGAAGTACAGTTTCAATGTCAAAAAGTTCAATTTAAAACAAATGTAGGTATAGTTTATTTTTCAAAAACATTTTTATTTCAAGCTATTCAGTTTAGTCAAACAGTTCTAATTCAAACAATTCAGTTTAGCATAAGTATGCAGTTTAGTTTTATTTAACCTATAGATAGGGCCCTATCAGGTTGGTTGGTTGTTTGGGTTTTATGGCATATCAACGTTTGTAGGTTATTTAACGCCAAATCCATTTTTATGCAAATAGTTCTATTTCAAACAATTCAGTTTAGCATGAGTACACAGTTTACTTGTCAAAAACATTTCTATTTCAAGCTATTCAATTTATTCAAACCGTTCTAATTCAGCTAATTAAGTTAGTATAAGTACAGAAGTTCTATATCAAACAATTCAGTTTAGTGTAAGTACAGTTTATTTGTCAAAAACAGTTCCATTTCAAACAGTTCAGTTTACCATAAGCACGCAATTTAAATGTAAGTACAGTTTATTTGTCAAAAACATTTTTCCAGCTATTCAGTTTAGTCAAGCAGTTCTAATTCAAACAATTCAGTTTAGCATAAATACGCAGATTAATTCTATTTAACCCATAGATAGGGCCCTATAAGGTGCTACCATTCTGGGCCAGAGTGGACCTGGGAGCGATGGCAATGAAGGGATACTCCGGATTCTCCAAAGCTCCATCATCAGCTTCACTGGATCCTCACCATCGGATTGTTTAGTGTCATATCCAGGACAATCATTGCAGACGTGCAGTCAGTATATTCTACGGCCCCACCCGACTGGACAAATTTCCTCTTTTGCTAAACTTTAGAAAAAAAATCTAATTTCTCAGTTGAAAAAGTTCTATCAATAAAGAAAGAATGAAATATTCTGAACTGAATTTGTTGTCTGTGTTTGAGTATATCCACTTTTCCACATATTTTTCATCATATGTATAAGTTTGTTTGGTTTCTTTGTTAAATGACATATCAACCCTTTGTGGATTATTTAATGTCAAATCCATCCTTCTAGAAGTACAGCAGTAATACTATTTAACCCGTAACTGGGAGGATAAGGAGGCTCATACCTTTCCCAAAGGGTCTTTGTCCGAAAGTGAATCTAATAGTATGACTGGAGTTGGAACTCGCTTACTACGATTCCGCCGTCCATCACTTTAACCATTTCATCACGAGGACACCCTCGTATATATATATATATATATATATATATATATATATATATATATAAAACACGAAGGTATATATATATCTTCGAATATATATATATATATATATTCAAATATAATATATATATATATATATATATAGAGAGAGAGAGAGAGAGATAGAGAGAGAGAGAGAGAGAGAAAGAAATGGCAGATTTCGGTAAATCTGACAAAATGAGAAAACAAATGGAAAAGTGGATAAACCAAAACACTGACAATGGATTTTAGAAAGACTTTTAGAAAAACTTCATCAGAATGACTTTTTTTCTAAAGTTTAGAATAGGAGGAAATAGATAAATAAGAATTTAAAAAAAGGAGGGAGGGTGTCGTAAGAAGAAGAGACAGAAGAGAGAAAAAGAGAGATAGTGATATCAGAGTGATAGTGGCAGGGGTTATTGGCTGTGACTGTGACTCATTTTTGGAACATCAGGGTAATAGCTAAGTAGACAGGTGGGAGGCTACAGTCACCGTCAAGCGTATCAAATTTCATCAAAGACTTGACCAACAGAGATGGAATATCTAAATGAAGAAATGAGAAAATCGTGCGGAAGTATGGAAGTGTGGTAGGAAATTGATATAATGGAATGACCCATCTTCCCCTCACCCCAACAATAGTAGTAGTACTAACAACCATTATCTAAGTACACACAAATCACTTTTCGCGGGACTTTAAGTGAAGGAAATTGTTGAGTTCTACGTGTACATCGTAAGTTTTTCAAAAAGTTTTTGTTTTTCCAAAAGCTGCTTTTACATTAGTGACCCTCCCCAAACAACCGTTCTCGTTTTGATTGTTTTTGGGTTTTTTTGTTGTTGTTGTTGTTTTTTGTTTTGGGATGGGACAAACCACGTTAATCTTTTGTTGTTATCTTGTTCACATTTTGTCATTCGAAATACATCTCGTTTTTTCCATTAGAACTTTTCTTACTTAATTCATAGTTCATAAACATTCGCCCCCCCTTGTCCTTCTAGTTGCCTCAAGCAACTATGGAGGAGCCTAATTCACAAACTAATACACAAATCGACATATTCAATAGCCTGAATACCCCCTTAGAAAAGTCGGAAGAAAAATGGCCATCATTACCGGCTACACCAGCTTCATCAGAACAGTCCTCGCTTCCGGCCAGCTCTATTCAGCGATCCCAGAAAGTGCCAGCAATGCTAGTCTCCTGGTCGGCACAACAAAAGAAAAAGTCCCCCGAGGACTATGAAAAGGACAGAGTAGACAAATACGGCAAATATTTTCAAGGCAACAAGATCTTGCCCATACCCGAACTAGTAGAGGCTGTCAAGCCGTGGCCGTCGCTATCGCGGAGGCCCCGGTCAAGCCCAAGACTCTGTCCTTTGTAGTCACATACTTAAGGACTAGGAGATTGTCAGGAATTAAAAAGGAAACTTTTGAAGAACTGTTAAAGACAGCAGGAACCCCTGGCAGGTATTTTTGCATACGAAGCTTTGCCACCTAGGATGTCCTGCTGCCATCAGAAGAACTGGCAGTGAAGCTGACCGGAAATAATATTTCATCTAAATTCTTGCGGCTTTAGCCGGAATGTAAAGGCAAACATAGAATCAAAGCCACCGTGTGTAACGTCCCAGTGGAGCTAAACGGGGATGTTCTCGCCGCCTACTTAAGTGAGTATGGCGGCATAGAAGACGTGATTTCGGCAAAGTCAACAAGTGGGACGGCACACGGTGACTATTTTTTCACCATAAGCCTGGATAGAGGGTGTTTTCAGGCCATTCTTCACACGATACCGAACGAAGACCAAGTCATGATAGTGGTCATTGATAGCAGGAGGCCCCTAGGCTGAGCTTGCAAACAGCTGGGCCATATCGTCAGATCCTGCTCTTAAAAGACCACCAAAACTACATCATCATCATCATCATCATCATCATCAACAACAACAACAACAACAACAACAACAGTAACTACAGCAGAAACAACAGCAAAAGTAGCAACAACAGAAGCGACAACGACATCAACAACAAAAGTAACAGTAGGAGTAACCTAAATTTAAAAAGAAGGAGGGCAGTGGAGACACATCTGGGGAGAAAAAAACTTTGCAAGGAGAGTCAACCCTAATCACAGCCCCAATCAAAACATCAACCACAAACCCAACTACAACCTCAAACTCAACTCCAGACACAATCCCAACCCCGGCGCCCAGCACAAATCATACCACCTCAACCCTCACACTCAAAACATTCCCTAACCCAACATCTAGACCATGGAGCTCCACTATGCCCAACACTGCCTTCCCTTTCACATCCCAGGTTGTTCTCCCGGTTTCATTTAGAAACCAGAAACCACCCGTCATCATCCACACCATAAACCCGCCAAAACGCCAAGTCGGCCTCAAGCGAGGACAGACAAGGACTAATTGGAATCATTTTCTGTACCGAAGACATAGAAACACCAATCATCGAAAACTAATTTAAAAAAGACACTGAAAACATTGATATCTTTAAAAACAATCGATGCCCACAAAAACGTTACAAAGCCTTACTTGTTTAGGGGTGCACCCATGGTGACCACCTTTGTTTGCTCGGAGTTTCCTTGAGGAAGCCAGTCGAGCGGACATAAGGCTGGTGGAGTTGGAGCATCCCCTGCTCCAAAAAATGTCTTTTTGTTTGGGTAGGAAATTTGAAGTACCCCTTAGATGTCAGAGAAATTCCAGGGACAGCCGAGTTACCAATGAACTCGGCACCGGTTCCCTGCATCACACCATCGGCATCCTCACTCCCGAGGACTTCCGGCCCGTAGTCGACAGTGAGTAAGATAAGTGAGTCTGATGTCTCTAAACCTTGCCACTTTGAATGCGAGGGGACTGAGAGATCCAAGCAGGTGAGCGCGGTAGCTTGGTGAACCCTCGAATCACAGTGTGCATGTTGCTGCAGTGCAGGAGACTGACTTTACTTGCGCTGTGGAATGTCGGGTGCTGGGGTCTCTCAGCTAGTTGGATGCAACTTTGATGCCGATGTAAAGTTGTTTTTGCAGGTGACTCGTCACCCCACCCCCCACTGAGTTGTGGCCAATGTTGCCGTTAAAAGTTTTAAGTTCCGGGTGGCCACAGCTTATGCGCCCAATGGAGCGGGCTTCCTTTTTTTCGACGGTTGGCGTCGTTCCTCAATAGTTTTAGTGAGTGATTGGAATGCGATCTTTGATCCAAGGATAGATAAAGTCGGGCTGGGAGCGAGTAGGACGGGATGGTGTGAAAGCAGCCTGATCGACCTAATGGCCCGGCACGACTTAGTCAACAGGTTTCGTCTGGATCACTCAGGGAGGGAGATGTGGACGTGGCTAGATAGCTCGTCCTCAGCCCGAGTAGGATCCTACTTGGACAGAGTGTTAGAAGAGCTGACACTATTTCATTAGTTGTCTTACGTTCCACTTGCTAGGGCTGACTGACCGTAAACTTGTTAGGGTAAGTCTGCGGTTAGCTAATAAGCCTAGTTTAGCCGGCTACTGGAAGTTCAATACCTCCTTACAGGAGATACGGGACTTCCGGAATCCCTAGTAGGGGCGGTTACTGAGAATAGGTGGTGGGTTTCTTTCAAACATAGGATTAGAGATTTCGTCACCAAATACAGTTGACACCTCAACCTAGATAGGACCAAGAAGGCGAAATCTATAGAAGATAGACTTTCCCGGGCAATGAGTGGGAGACTCCCAAAACGTAGAACTAGCTAGGAGGCACCTTGAGCGTAAGATTGAGATTAAAAAGAGTTCTCAACGAAGCTGTGAAATCGAATGCGACTGCGCGCGTAGAAGTAGGAAGGTTTCTCGGTCGGTATATCGATTCCGGTATATCGAATAAAGTCCTCGGGTGGGGGCATGCAGTGGTTAAACCATGATATACGCGACGCCTTTCGGGCGCAATTTTGTGATCGCTTTGCTCACTGTCCTGATTTCCCGCTTTGGGAATTTCGCAGCTATTTAGCTGAATTCCTCCGCCTTCGAGAAGCGGAAGCAGCTAGTTGCGAGGATGTGATTACTGAATGCGAAGACTGTGATGCACTGAAGCAGGTCGGCCTCAATAAATCGCCAGGACTTGATGGTCTACCCTACAAAGTGTACTTGAGGCTGCAGCACATATTTGTGCCTATTCTGACGGATGTGTTGAACCAGGGAGTCATCCCTGGTAGCATTGCCAAGAAAGGCGACAGGCATGTTTGGCAGGGATTAGATGATTACAAGCCCATAACTCTGCTAAACACAGAGTTAAAGATTTTGGTCCGGGTCTTAGCGAACCGTTTACAGCTTGTCATTAGCGATCTGATCGGCCCTGAGCAGACCTACGCTATGAAGGGAAGATCAATCCAAGACAACCTGCACTTTGTTCGCGAAGTCCTAGAGGAGATAAAAGACGGCACCGAAGCCGCACTGGTCAATTTAGATCAGTTCAAGGCCTTCGAAAGTGTTGACCATCGGTTCTTGGCATCTGTTTTGGAGACTACCGAATTCAAACCCGAATTCTGCAGATGGATTAGCATAATGTACCTCAACCCTCGTGCAGTGGTGCAGATGAGCGGGAGCGTTCGCGATCAAGCGATCGGTCCGGCAGGGTTGCTCCCAGGCTCCGAAGGCTTAGGGATGAGCGGGCATATCCGGTCCAGTGCGGTATTCCTTTTGCTGGCTCTCTTACAGCAAAGGTATCCGCGTTCGCCGATAATATTACCGTCTTTGTATTCCACCGCCTGGACGTAAAGGCTGTGAAGAAGGCCGAGTAGAATAGCAGGAGCCAAAGTCAATTTTGACAAAAGCGAAGGTCTGCAGGTCGGTACCTGGAAGGGTAATAATACCTTGCCAGAGCCCTTCCACTAGAGTGACGGACCCGTTCACATCCTTGGAGTGTGGTTCGGGCCCGACCTCCAACTGGAGCGAAATAGGTCGGAGGTACAGGCCCAAGTTAGATTCCCAGGTGGGTACCTGTCTTTGAAGGAGGTTGCTCTTAAAGGGCATGGCGGATGTGTGCACCGTCTACATCTTCTTGATCCTTTACTGATTGTCTGTACTTCCCCAGCCTAAGGATCGTCGGCTAGCGCTACAACGATCTTTCACCAGATTGCTCTGGGGAGGTCGAAGGCCGATTTTCCGCAGACAGGTCTGCATTCAATGTACGCAAAATGGGAGTCTCGGTATGCCTGATCTGGAGAGCCACAGGCTTACTTGGGCCGATCTTTGTTAGGAGACGCAGTGTGGAGACGAATGGCAGGTAAGACTTTTCCTCGCCTCAAGTCAAGTCCAAAGACCGAAGGCCGACGTAAGCTGATGGGCGAAGCACCGCTTGTCCGCGAATGCAGTACAGCCCTTCGTAACCTTTCTTGGTCCAGTGACCTTTCACGGCCTCGGAAGGAACTCTATCGGGAATCAGTGGTGGGGTCCGCTTCGAACTCTCTCAGTGAGCGGCACGCCTGGACGGCGGAGGAGATCCGCTTCTATTGAAATTGGGTGCCAGTTTCGAGTTTCTTGAACAATTTCGAGCTCTCACACCAGGCGGCTTGCACGGAACGCTTTGCCTCTTCTCAGCTTGAACTTCAAAGCAGGCCTGGCAGACATGCCCGATTGTGCTCGCTGCGGGAGAGGCTTGGAAGAAACGGCTAAGCACGCCTTCTAATGCGAACGAATTCGTTCGTTCTGGATCACGTCGGGGAGTGAACAGCTCGCATCGAACCCAAACAGCTCGTGCTGCTCGACGTTGGTTACATCGTGGTGTAGTTTTTGGGGTGGATAATCCCCCTGTGTGTTGGACTCGGGATTGAACCAGCGACCTTTAGATTTCAGTCTAAAGCGCTTATTACACCACTAGGACACCCCTCTTTGCGTTCCTCCTCCACTTTCCTCCTCTCTTTCTCTCTCTCGCCTGTCCACTCTCTCTGTGCTTCTCCCTTCGTTTCTCTTCCTTCTGCTTCTGCTTCTCGCCGAGAAAAATGACGCCGAAAAGAAAAACGAGTCGGCTTTTATTCACGCCACCTTACCCATAATCCATTTCCTTAGCCTATAAAGATTCCGGTCGGGCGCCTCCTCTCTTTTTTCCTTTAATGGGCCGAAGGTGGATTATTGAAACAGCGGTGAGTATTTTTCTTTTCTTTTCATTGAGTCAAATCACTGACCTGCACGCCAGACACAAACGAACCCTCTTCTGTTGGGAGCTGCCGTTAGTCCCACTTTCATGTCCACACTCCCCCCTGGTCTCAAGATCACACATGTGGCATGGCGGACGTGGTCGTTTGTTGCGGGCACTCCTACGAAGGGGGATTGTCTGGACTTCTTCATCTGAGCTCTCTGAAGTGCCATCGGAACTATCGGTATCAGCGTCGGTGTTTGCGGCCGGATCATCAGGCACGCGGGGCATAGGTCGGATCCACAGTTCGTCATTGGATGATTCACCACTGCTGCTACTTGCCAACGGATTCGTGTTTAAGGCGGGCCGGATGTCCCTCACATGGCATGGAGTGCCATCAACCAGTACGGCCTGCTCACTGACGATGCCGGTGATTTTTCCCCTTCGAAAACGGGTGGTGCACCGGCTATTGGGAGGCTTCACCCAGACGGTGTCCCCTAACTCATACGGCCCTCTTGTTCCCTGCCGATCAGGCAGACGCGCGTCAATGCCCTTGATGCGCACTCGGTATCGATGGATTGCATTGGCGGGTGCGCTTGCAGCAGTCACAGTATCCTTTGGCGTTGCATTATACCTATAGACCGCTTCCGCGATCGTGCATGCTTTCCTAGCCGCGATCCTCTTCACGCTTCGGTGGCACCGCTCTGCAATGCCGTTGCCACTCGGCCTATACGCACATCGGTGTCTGAGCCTGATCCCCCACTCGTCTACGAAACGCCTAAACTCCATGCTGCAGAAGGCTGTGTCATTGTCCGTGAGGATCTCTTTAGGTGGCCCCCTTTCGTAAAATATGGACTCCAATTCACGGATGACACTGGAGGAGTCCTGTCTTACTAACGGGCGCCAAATCGCGAACCTCGTCGGTCCGCAATCTATTAGTGTGAGGAAGTGCTGGCTGCCATAATGGGTTACGTCCATGCCCAGTCGGCTCCAAGTCGTGTCTGTTCCCAGCCGACCCTTCCGCCATCTAGCCGGGGCGGGGTCGATTGACTGGCATGTTTGGCATTCCTTGACCACCGCTCTCACTGCACTTTTTGACACTGACGGATTGGTCAATCGCACAAAATAGTATGTCCGTCTCACTCCGGGGTGCCCACTGTCGTGGTGTATCTCTCTGATCTTGTCCGCCGCCTCAACAGAGGCAGCACATAGTAACGGTACTGGCCCAGCTTCTTTCTTCATGGCGTCATACCATCTCTGTGGCACTCGAGTCAGCCTATCAGCGAGTTTACAGTTTGAGGTGACAAGTACCACATCCACAGACAGATTGTATTCCGTCACCAGCTTTTTTATGGTCTCCAGCCTCCGTCTGATCAGCATCTCGCTGGCCGCCTTGGTGCGCACCCTGGCCTTGCCTGTCAGCGTGTCCGATATCCAGTGGTATACGCATAGCGAATCAGTGTGTATGCGTAATTTCCTGACTTTCCACTGGAGTGCCAGGTTGACGCCTTTCATCACCGCATCGAGCTCTGCCAGGTTGATGTGAGCAGCGTCATTCGTCGGTCGCAACCAGCAGGCGTCCTCAACCGCAGCTCCATCCTTCTCCAACAGCACACCAATCGCTAAAGAGCTCGCATCCACCCACACATTCAGTTCGTCTCCCTGTATGCCGAAATAGCTTGTAGTTTTTGGGGTGGATAATCCCCCTGTGTGTTGGACTCGGGATTGAACCAGCGACCTTTAGATTTCAGTCTAAAGCGCTTATTACACCACTAGGACACCCCTCTTTGCGTTCCTCCTCCACTTTCCTCCTCTCTTTCTCTCTCTCTCCTGTCCACTCTCTCTGTGCTTCTCCCTTCGTTTCTCTTCCTTCTGCTTCTGCTTCTCGCCGAGAAAAATGACGCCGAAAAGAAAAACGAGTCGGCTTTTATTCACGCCACCTTACCCATAATCCATTTCCTTAGCCTATAAAGATTCCGGTCGGGCGCCTCCTCTCTTTTTTCCTTTAATGGGCCGAAGGTGGATTATTGAAACAGCGGTGAGTATTTTTCTTTTCTTTTCATTGAGTCAAATCACTGACCTGCACGCCAGACACAAACGAACCCTCTTCTGTTGGGAGCTGCCGTTAGTCCCACTTTCATGTCCACACGTGGACAACGTTTTACCTCCGTTTCAGGGTGAGAAGCGTGTGGCGTTTCTCGCGATCCTGGCTGTAGCTCGAATGGTGATTTGGACGACGCGAAAGAAGGGGTTGTATGACGATGCAAACCTTTCTCATCGTGATCTGGTTTTGTATTTTAGGCATCAGCTTAGGGTCAAAATCAGATGCGATAGAAAACGCTTGGATCGCATAACATTCGACAAAAGGTGGGTGAATGCAGCGAGCTTGGTCGTACGAAAGGGGGCAATGTTGGAGTCATCCTTCCCTCCTCTTCCTGCCCATGGTGTCTACGATACAGCTCCTTCGAGACCCCATCCCGGGTAAGTAGGCAAAAGTTTTCTTCCCGCCTTGAAACCTAGTTAGCAGTATGTTGTTTGCCATTGTCCCCGTCATCTAGTTGTTAGTCCCCAAGATCTTCCCCATCCCTATTGTTTTTGTACCTCAAGCCTTACTCCAGCCCGCTTTTGTTGAATATCTAGGAATTTCATGTGTATAAAAATCATATTGAGAATTAATTTTTATTTATTGCGGACTTTTCGTCCACCTCTTGGTAGTTTTTGTGTTGTTTCTTCTTTCACTACGTTTCGGCCAAATTTCACCTCTGGCCTTCAGGTGATTTACCGCGACCTTGGATAGGAATGCCGAGTCTTGTAACTGTATCCCCAGTAATTACTGCCTTCCATAGTTGTTGTCTATCGCACCACGTTTTTGACCAAGTAAACCTCTGGCCGGCTTGGGTAGGATTTGTAACCGATATCTTCTGACAATGCTCACCTGGAACCGTAGAGACTCAACGCCTCTATCCGCTGCGCCACGGTCCCTGAAGGACGATCAAGGATGGATTTTTTTGTCTTATAAATCCAATTATTTGTTCTTCTTATCTGGTCTTCCATAGTCGGGTCCATACCGAATTTTGTATTTGTCTTTAATTGGAATCATTTTGAGATGAGGCTTCTTATTCAGAGAATTAATTTTTATTTATTGCGGACTGAACGCAACCCTGTCTTTTCTTTTGCCCCATTAGATTAAGAACCCTCTCCCACTTAGAGTAGGTCCGGATTGTTTTCGTTTTTTTTTTTCGGGCACTGGAAAACAGTCGGCCTCCATTTTGTAGACTTAACCAAACGAGGGATTTTTTCCTTGTTTTCATTTTTGTATTTCGGGGTTTTTCTCCCATCCCTATCATATAACATCTTTTGTAAATAAATCATCAATTGTAAATAAAATCATACATTATATTCGAGGTTTTAAGTAGGTCTTTTCACAGAGAAAATGTGGTATTTTGGTGCTTGCAGCGCGCATAGTGATGTACGATTGTCTATATCTTGTATTGTTGAATGGGTCAGCGAATGTGGCTAGCTAGGTTCCCTTAGAAACAGTCTGACCGCTCCCTTCCCCTCTCCCTCAAAACTTCAGGGCCTTGTCCTTGTGCCTTCCTTATTGTAAAAATAAGGGAATAAAGCCAACTTTTTCTTATACAAATTTTCCCCTAGGTTTTTTTATTTTGCATTTTTAAACATCCATGTTGACTTAACATCGCTAATATCACTCCTCATGATCCTGATGATGGTTCAGTAGAACCGAAACGCTATAGTGCCGACTTCTCAATAAATCTCTCTTTCCACTTGGATTACATTGTTATCATTTTTCTATATATCATTTACGATATAACAGAAATAAATGTCTTAGTTTTTGTTAAAAAATTTCTATCCATTTTCTATTTCAATATTATTCTCATGTAAAACGTTGTTTAATGAGTTTGGACTTGGAGATGACTGCAGATTCTAACAGTCGACAAGATTTTTGCCATGCATGGGTTTGATTAAAGTGGCTTAAGAAAAATTGAAAGGATGTTTGAGATATAACATGTGGGAGAAAAGGACATTTCGGTCGTCATTTAATGTAACTGATCGTTTGTGTTCGTAGATTCTTTTTCCTAGATCGTGTTGGGTTTCGCCGATATAATATTGTCACAATCTTTACATGGAAAAGAATAAATGCTTGCGTGAGAAATGGTTAGGTTTTTGGTGTGTTTCGAAAGTTAGTGAGATTTTTAATGATTTGTGATGTGGTTTGTATAATCGGTATTCCTAATTTGTCTAATTTGTTGTGTGTATTGGTGGGTAGAGAGATAGGTCTGTGGATAATAAGAATAGAGGTAGTGTTTTCTTAAGGTTATTTGAATGTATGTTGAGAGCTTTTTTCTAGCGTTTAATATGTAAAATTTAGGGTATTTTATGCTTTTAAGGGAATGTTCGATATATTTAAATTCTTCATCTAGGTATTGTGGGCTATATATTCTAAGTGCTCGTAGATAAAACCCAATTAAAACCTGTCTAGATATTTTTTGTTGTGGTAGGAGTAAAATTGTATATAGTCATTTTTGTTAGTGGGTTTGCGGTAGACTTGAAAAGTTAAATCATTTTGGGATTTAATAATTAAGATGTCCAGGAAAAGTATGGTGCTATTTGATTCTTTTTCATATGTAAAGTTGATGAAGGGTTCAACATTGTTTCATTTCTCTTCAGTCTTTTCGATTTTTATGTTTTGAGGTAGAAAAATGAGTATATCGTCAATATATCTAAAATATGTAGCGTTAATGGGTAATCTATATCTAAAAGGGCCGGATTCTGAAAATAAACAGGCTAGAACACCGTTGAGTTGGTTTCCCATAAGAAGACCAGATTTCTGTTTATAAAATCTATCATCAAACTTAAAACAAGTCATGTTAATTATGCGTTTGCAGATGTCGATCAGTGTTTATGTGGAGTGATGAGTTGAATTTGATTATTCTTAAGTAAATAGCAAGAAAGTTGAGGCATTGTTGATAGGTACATTTGCGTAAAGGGAAGTTATATATAAGCTATTCATAGTTTTGTTTTGTATATCAAGGTTCTTAATTTTATTAAGTTGCTAGAGTTGATAACGTGTGAGGGGCTGATTGTGCCTAGCAGGAGGTTAATATTTTAGCTATGGCGCGAGCTATATTGTGAGATGCACTACCAATGCTGGAAATAAGAGGTCGTAGAGGAGTGTTTGGTTTATGAATTTTGGGTAGGCCATATAATGTGGGGATTATCCAAGTTTTTTTTTTTGTTTCTGACCAGGTTTTCGAAGAGTTTGTTGAATGAAGTAATTGCTTTGCTGATGGTAATTGAATTAGATATTTCATAAGTGTTTGTGTCATCTAGAAATGAATGTCTACGTACATATATTTGTGCATAATTACAACGGCACCGCTTTCATCAGCGGGGGAAATGACGGGTTTTGAGTTAGATTAGATAGTGCCTGTATATATCTTTTAGGAAGGGATGAATTGTTTGGTTGAGAGACAGAGGCGAGAATAATTCCTTGGATGAAAGCAATTCATACAGGAAAAGATAATACCCAATGAAATCCGACCAACTTTCTCAGCACATCTTTCTACACCATGTGCAGGAATACCTAAAAGCCTCCAAAACTCTCCTGCATCACCAAGCCACAGCACTATTTCACGAAGCTAATCAACTGTCAGAGATCTCAATGCCTTTTCAGTGACTTCATCAGTAGAGAGCGTGAAGGGCAGCAAGAAAGATCCTCCCGAGCAAGTGACCAAAGTTTATCCCCGGTAGCCCCTTTTAGAACCAACTGGCCTTCTCTGCCGACCCCTGTCTCTGTATTCAAGCAAAATTGAACCGGCGCAGAGGATGCCGAGGAGCCCAGCTGACAATCCTGCACCCTCTGCCTCTCCGGGGTCATCGACCTATGCCATGTGAATACCGAAGGTAAAGGATCAGGAAGAGTATGAAAGAGATAGGGTAGGTAAATATGCCTAATACTTTCAGGGCAACACTATCCTCCTTATCCCTGAGGTTACCAAAAGTTTGAAACCAAGAATCCTTTCCTTGGTCATCATGGATCTAAAGATCAAAAAATTGATGACCTTCTCTAGACCTGTGGGGTCCCATGTCACTATTTCTGCAGGCGCAGTTATGCAACATGGGATATTCTGCTCCCCACAGAGGAGAAAGCTAAGAAGTTAGCGGAAAAGAACATAATAACTAAGTTCAAAAACTTCAGCCCGAGTATATAGGTGCGAAGCGAATCACAGTTACGGTTTGCAGCATACCCATAAACTTACCAGAACAAATGCTTGCTTCTTTCCTCAGCGCCTATGTCTCACAACTACGAACAAACTCTGGCGCAGCCAACAGTAATTTCACCTTCGTCATTTGCCTGAAAATGGAGGGCTTCTTCGCCATTCCGGATATCATCAGCTTTGGTTGGTTAGTTGGGTTTTATGGCATATCAACCTTTGTAGGTTATTTAATGCCAAATCCATTTTTATACAAATAATCAGTTTTATTTCAAACAATTCAGTTTAGCATGAGTACACAGTTTAATTGTCAAAACATTTCTATTTCAAGCTATTCAATTTAGTCCAACAGTTCTAATTCGACCAATTCAATTTACTTTAAGTATAGATTTTGTTTACACACAGTTAAGTATCAAAACAGTTCTATTTTAAACAATTCAGTTTAACATAAGTAGGCAGTTTACATGTCAAAACAGTTCTATTTCGAACAATTCAGTTTAGCGTAAGTACAGTTTCAATGTCAAAAACAGTTCTATTTCACACAATTCAGTTGAGCATAAGGACGCAGTTTAAATAGCAAAACAATTTTATTTCAAGTAATTCAGTTTAGCAAAAGTACGCAGTTAAGTTCTATTTGACCCATAGATAGGGCTCTATCAGGTGCTACCACTCCGGGCCAGAGTGGACCTGGGAGAAATAGATGAAGGGGTACTCCGCATTCTCTAAAGCTATACCATTACTTGAACCTCACTATCAGATTGTTTAGTGTCATAAACAGAACACTCCTCTGGAGAGGTGCAGTCGGTGTATTCTACAGCCTCAGCCGACCGGGCTACAACCGCTTTGGTAACCGGCTGATGATGGTATTAGTAGAGGGGAGGCGTCCTCACTGTTAGCACTGCAGACAACCAGGCCATTTTGCCAGAGACTCTCCCCGCTCAATTGGAGGAGGTCAATGAACAAGCCTAAAAAAGCAGCCGAAGCAACATCTTCCGGAAGATCTAAACCAGAAAAGGCTACAAAGAAAGATGGACAAAAGTAGTCCGAAAAGAGAGAAAGGTGCCCGCTCCGAATAGCGCCCAAAAACCAGAGGCTGAATCAGCCTGCACCCAGCAGAAGGACTCTTCCTAAAAGATGGCCTTCCCGAATTCCTCCCCTCAAAAGGCTGGCGCTTAAAGGGAAGAGCCTTCCGTTTTACAGAAAAAGAAAGGCAAAGAATGCGAAAAAATACTCACCCCACAAAATCAAAAAGAAAAAAGGAGGTGTCGAGGAGGAATCCGTATCTTCCATAGCCGTCCATTAAAGCCCTCGCACACACCTTCCACTCTTTCTCTCCCTTCCAGGCGTTCTCAATCCAAGCTAAGAGAGAGAACAAAAACTGCAAAAGTCCGGCAAAAAGCTAGATCAGCCTCGCCGGACGATAAAAAAAAAAACTCATTCCGCCAAGGAACTTCAAACGGTAGCCTTATGCTGCACAAACAGGGCTGAGACCAACCTAGAGTACATGCTCAAAAAAAACTATTCTGCTACTAATAAAGTTACAGAAAGTAAATGAACAATTAGTGATTAATCCACACAACTACAGGGGTGCACGCATGGTGACCACCTTCATCCATTCGGCTGGCAGCCGCACTCATGGAGTGTGGCAGAATTGAAGAAAAAGCAAAATTTTTGTTAGGGCCGGGTCCGGATTTATGTTCATCCTTGTTTCTGCCGGGCAATAAAGCTGAGGTTGCCTTTGGATGTAGGGGGACTGTCCAGAGATGGCTAAGTTACCACTGAACTTGGCACAGGCTCTCTGAGGCACGCCGTTGGCATCCTCACCCCTAAGGATTTCCGGACCATCGTCGACACTAAATAGGTAAGTGGGTCAGAATGACTTTAAACCTTGCCAATTTGAACGTAAGGTGACAAAGGGATCCAAGTGTGCGCGCTAGCTTGGTGAACTTTCGAACCTCTGCAAGGATGTTGCTGCAGTTGCAGGAGACTCACTTTACTAGCACAGAAGAATGTCAGCCGCCGCAGCGCAGAGGTCTCTCTGCTAGTTGGACGCAGCCTTAATGCAATTGTCAATCTTGTCTTTGTAGATGACAGGGGCCGGCTAGTTGCGGCCACTGTCATCTTCACGTTAAAAGTTTTGAGTTATGGGTGGTCGCGGTTTATGCGCCCAATAGCGGGAGATGTGGATGTGGCTAAATAATTCGCCCTCGGGCTAGATTCGGATTTATGTGGACAGAGTGTTAGAAGAGTTGATACTGAATGTTTTATGTATCCCACGTTCCACTGGATAGGGCAGACTGACCCTAATCTTGTTAGGGTCAGTTTGCGGTTAGCTAATAGGCCTAATCTGGCCGGCTACTGAAAGTTCAATATTTCCTTACTGGAGATACGAGACTTCTGGGTGCGGCTGGAAACCTTAATTCAGCAGGAATTAGTGGGGCCGGTTACCGGGAATAAGTGGTGGGGATCCCTTAAGTATAAGATTAGGAACTTCACCATCAAATAGGGTCAACAATTCAAACTAAATAGGACTACGATGACGAAGTCTTTAGACGACAGGCTTTCCCGGGCGATGTGGAAGGGGGGTTTCCGAGTCATACATCTAGCTCGGGATTGTATGACGTGATCTGATTATGTTTTTTTAGGCATCAGCTTAGAGTCAAAATCAGATGTGATAGAAAACGCTTAGATCGCATAACATTTGACAAAAAGTGGGTACATGTAGCGAGCCCGTTCGTACGAAAAAGGGCAATGCTGGATTCATGCTTCCCTCCTCTTCCTGCGCATGACTATCATGATCCGAGTCCTTCGGGCTATATCCCCAGTAAGTTGGTAATTTTTGTGCCCCTTCTTCCTTAGTTCTTTTCATCACCTTAACCTTCCTTCAATCTCATATTTCTGAAGATCTTGGACCTACATTACTGTAATCCATGCAACCGATTCTTTGCTGCGCCCTTTCCTGCATTTCTTTTGTCCCATTAGCTTAGACCTGCTCTTCACATAGGGATAGCGCGGCTTGTTTTCGGTCCTCGTTGATACTGGAAAACAGTCGGCTCTCCACATCCTAGACGGGGGCGGAGGACGGGAGGGTGAGCAAACGGGGCTTTTATCCTTGTTTTACCAATTCACTTTTTAGAGAGTTTTTCTTCCTTCTCATTCATTGTGATTCTGTACATTTGTTCTCAGAGTAAATAAATCATTCATTTCATCTGGGTTTTAAGTTGGTTCTCATAGAGTGAATATTTTGGTAAATGCTGCACACTTTTTGTCTAATTGCATTGTGTCTGGGTCGGCGGATGAGGTCATTAGAAAATAGAGTCAATAATGACCGTTCCCCTTCTCCTCCCCCACAAAAAACATTGGGGCTTCATGCTTCCCTAAATTTGTATAAATCTATCTTTTTTTGTATAAATTTTGGAAATAAACTGTATTAAGTTACAGCACGTTTTATTTTTGTCTACCAGGTGGACGTTAGCTGAGACCGTTGAGCCATAAGAGTTGTTATTGTTGTTGTTTATTCTGCACGTAAGACTTTTACAAAAACTTTAGAGATAAATTCAAACCAATGTTGAATAAAACAAATTTTATACACACACACACACAAAATTAATAGTAAAAAGTAATTGCCAATAAAATTTAAACCAAACAACTTCAAAAGAAAAAAATGCTCAAGACCAAAACTATACCCACACACAGAGGAACAATCAAGCCTAAACTACAGACAGACAGACACATACACACAGAAAAACAAATACACGCACAGAGAAGAAAAAGTAACTGTTATTGGAATTAAAAACCCCTTTAACAAACACACACACACACACACAAAACGACCAATAAACTCAATAACATATTGACTAAACACAAACACACA
Source organism: Sepioteuthis lessoniana (assembly GCA_963585895.1). NCBI lineage: Eukaryota > Metazoa > Mollusca > Cephalopoda > Myopsida > Loliginidae > Sepioteuthis > Sepioteuthis lessoniana. Next base: position 19,880,211 of record OY757937.1, on the reverse strand, counting down.
CAACTACCCAGAGTAAAACAAGGAAAAACTTTATAACATCTAATAACAAATACGAATTGAGGTAAAAACAGACGAGTAGAACACTCTGAGAAAGGGAAAAGGAGAAGGAAGAGAAATCTATCACACAACAGTGACCTCTATATAAACCGATACAAAACCTGAAAAAACATCCGACTAACAAACCTACACGATTTAGTTCAAGTCTGATTGGGTGCCCCATTCATATGACCTTGTGCAACATATCTTCTTTGACGAAAGCAACAAACTGAAAATATACACGAATGTAAGAACGAAATGAATAATTCTAAAGAAATGCAAATCTCTTAGTGGACCTATCCATTTTGAAATATGTGTATACACATACACACACATAAATACATACATATATATATATATACTCACACATACGAATACGTATATATATACACTCACAAATACGAATACATATATATATATATGTATATATATATATATATATACACACACACTCTCTCTCTTTCTATATATATATATATATATATATACACATATATATTTATATAAAGTTGGCGACCGTAGACAAGGGCGTTCCGAAGGCTCCTTTTTCAACAGCTACTGAGGTGTAGAGGAGGGTGCGACTCGTTTCTCTGGAATGCTCCACTTTATCCTTGATATGGACCTTATAATTCTGAGAGTTAAGCAAGGAGATATCAAGTGCCATTTTTTTCAGTTTTTGGTATGACTCAACCTGGGATTGAACCTTGGTCTCCCAGACCATTGGTGAACACTCTATCCATAAGGGCAATGGGATATATATGGAGAAAACTGAAAAACAAAGTAATCCAAAAGTGATCAATTTATTATAATTCGACGTTTTCATGAACCTTTATTAGGACTTATAAATGGTTAAACAAGTGTTGATGGAACAACGATGGATGTTCTATAAACATTATTTCACTGATGAAGGTTAATTAGAACCGAAACGTTTTAACGTCGACTTTCTTTAGAAATAAATTCAACACTTTTGGATTACTTTGTTTCTTAATCTTCTCCGTACAGTTGGATTCCTTTGCATTATTTACTTCCATATATATATATACTCATATATTTACAATGATATATATATATATATATATATATACAAATATATGCACATAAATGCACACACACACATGTACATGTTATGGTGGGATATGTAATCACCACCGGAACAGTTTAAATGAGGAACTATATCACCGGTCACCGGACGGAGATACACAGAGAGACACCCTGGACAGAACACGTGAAGAACTAACACTCTCTCTGTAAATAATACAATAAACCACTTCTTTATTTATTTAAACCCATAGTATATATTTCTTTATTTCTTTTCACAGAATACTATTTCTTGATTATCCTTATATTATTGCCACCTCAGGATATATCAATTGACGACGAAGACGAAATAAGAACTCAGTAAATTCATTTACTAAAAAAAAAAAGAAAAAAAGTACTGTGCTGTGGGTACTGTTTTTTTCTTACGTAAATACGTTTACGTGTATTTGAAAAAGACGAAAAGGAGCACTTGAAATTGGTAAAGTGTCGATATTTTGTACGGTGAGTTTTCTGAACATTTCTCAGTATCGACAAATTTTTTTCGTAACGAAAGCGTTGAAGGCGGACATCTTTTTGGAACAAAATTTTATGTATACGTTGACTTGATATTTGTGCATTTAAAAAAAGCTGAGTTCAAATACGACGCAGAACGAGGCGACACCTTTCCCGCCTATTATCGGAGGTTCGAGACGATTTTTACAAAAAGATGTGAGAAATGGTCTGACGAAGAAAAAATCACACTCCTACTTCAGAAATTGGGTACGGAGGAAAATACAAAATTTACAAATTTGATTTTGCCAAAGAAACCAGAAGATATTTCTTTTTCAGAAACTGTTAAAATGTTGTGCTCGATATTTGGTGAAAGAGACAGCCTTTTTCATACAAGATATAAATGTTTAAACACGCAAAAAGAAGAAACTGATGATATTGTCACATATGCGGTTAAAGTCAACGCCCTGTGTGAACTATTTAAATTGAAAGACCTATCAGTTGACATGTTTAAGTGTTGTATATTTGTCCAGGGACTGACAGCACCGAGGGACAAGGATTTGAGGTCAAGAATTTTATCAATTATGAAGCAAGATCCAGAAATGAACTTGCAAAAAGTGACAGAAGAATGTCAGAAGTTGATAAATGTGAAAAGGGACACCACTAGGATAGAGGAAAAAGTTACATCCCAGGTCCAAGTAGTGAAACAAAAAACTTTTCTCAAGAACAAAGGAAAAAGTTTTGAATGTTGGAGCTGTGCGGGTTCGCACTTACGAAAAAATTGCCCTTTTAAAGACCAACCTTGCGTTAAATGTGGTTTAGTTGGACACCGAGCCTCCCAGTGCCGAACTAAACAAAATAAACAAAGACAAAAATTTAAGTCTAAAGTAAATGTAGTGTTGTCAAAAGAAGAAGTGAGACAAGGGGGTGAACGAAAATTTGTCAATACCAAAATAAATGGTCACACAGTTAAGCTACTTTTGGATACAGGTAGCGATATTTCGATTATCGACGAAGTGACTTGGAAGAGGATTGGTTGTCCAACACTGGAAAAAACGTCTAAAATTGCCAAAGGAGTATCCGGAAAGAGATTAAAATTCAAAGGAGAGTTTAATTGCAGTGTATCTCTTGGATCAAAAACTTTTTCTTCAAAAGTGTCAGTTGTTCCAGGTATAAATTCTTGCCTCTTCGGAATTGATTGGATCGTTTTGTTTGATTTATGGGAGCTACCCATAAATTCATTTTGTAACCGTGTTAGTGTATCTGAAAAGAAAAATTCTAAACAAAATGAGGATTTTCTTACTGTCTTAAAAAGTGAATTCCCCAGGGTTTTTTCTGAGGGGTTAGGTGTGTGCACTAAGACCGAAGTGAATTTTGAACTAAAACAAAATGTGAAACCTGTTTTTAAACCAAAAAGAAACGTGCCTTTTTCTTCAAAAGAAGATATTGAAATTGAACTGCAAAGACTGCAGGAAAATGGTGTAGTCGAAAAAGTTGACTATTCTGAGTGGGCAAGCCCCACTGTGTATGTTAAAAAGAAAAATAAGAAGATTCGGGTATGCGCCGATTTTTCTACAGGCCTTAATGACTGTCTGATGGATCATAGTTATCCACTCCCATCCCCTGAAGACATTTTTACAAAGCTGAATGGAGGTAAAATTTTCTCCAAAATTGATTTATCTGAGGCTTACCTTCAGGTAAAAGTCAGTGAAGAATGTTCAAAGTATTTGTGTATTAATACCCATTTAGGACTCTTCAGACTCAAAAGGCTTCCTTTTGGTTTGAAAGTAGCTCCCGCGTTATTTCAGCAAATAATGGACACAATGCTTGCCGATTTAGGTTTTGCAATCGCATATTTGGATGACATTCTTGTAAAGAGTAAAAATGTACAGGAACATAAGGAACACATCAGAACAGTTTTCCAAAGAATTGAGGAATTCGGCTTCAAATTGAGTGCCGAAAAATGTGAATTTTTCTTAAAACAAATAAAATATCTTGGTCAAATCATTGACAGCCAAGGCAGAAGACCGGATCCCCAGAGAACAGAAGCCATTGAGAAGATGCCAGCACCAAACAATGTTGCCCAGTTACAATCTTTTTTGGGTTTAGCACAATATTATGCTATTTATATCCCAAAAATGCATAAGTTGAGAGCACCATTGAACAAATTGTTAAAAAAGAGATAAAAGTGGATTTGGTCAAAAGAGTGCCAAAGTGCATTTGAAGAGATTAAGAAATGCCTGCAATCAGATTTAGCACTGGCACACTTTGATCCACAGAAGGAATTGATTGTGGCATCAGATGCAAGTGACTACGGATTAGGAGTAGTACTTCTCCATAGACTTGAAGATGGATCAACGAAGCATCCAGATCACTTTTGCCTGCAGAAAGAAACTATTCTCAAATTGTGGCATCAGATGCAAGTGACTACGGATTAGGAGTAGTACTTCTCCATAGACTTGAAGATGGATCAACGAAGCATCCAGATCACTTTTGCCTGCAGAAAGAAACTATTCTCAAATTGAAAAAGAAAGTTTGGCAATCATTTATGCAATTAAAAAATTCCACAGATTCATTCATGGCAGGATTTTTACATTGCAGACTGACCACAAACCCTTGTTGACTATTTTTGGCTCTAAAAAAGGCATACCCACTCACACTGCAAACAGACTTCAACGATGGAGCATAATTCTGTTGAATTATAATTTTAAAATGGAGTACATTTCATCCAAAAATATTGGACATGCAGATGGACTCTCCAGACTTATTCGAAAGTGTGCAGAACCTTTAGAGGACACAGTGATAGCTGCATTGAGAGAGGAAAAAGAACTCTCCGGACTGCTGTGCAACACGATTCGAGAGTTACCAGTGACTCTAGATGACATCAACAAAGCAGCAGAAACAGATGAATTCATTGTAAAAATGAAAAAACAGGTGCAGTTAAACGAAAAGTCGAAGAAAGACTTGAAAATTTCGCCATTTTCTATTTGTTCGCAGACTTTAATGTATGCGGACAGAGTCGTCATACCGACCACACTACAGAGGAGGATTCTAAAAGAATTCCATAGTGGTCATCCAGGCATGTCCAGAATAAAGGCCTTAATGCGCGGATATACGTATTGGCCTGGGATGGACCGGGACATTGAAAAAATCGTAAGAGAGTGTCAAGGGTGTCAGCTAGCAGCAAAGGTACCACCTGTACAAATACAACCGTGGCCGAAGACGGATACACCGTGGACCCGGTTACACATTAACTATGCAGGTCCTTTGAATGGTCATTATTTCTTAGTAGTCGTTGACAGTTTCACAAAATGGCCGGAAGTGTTTAAGTGTAAACATCCGACATCAACGAGTACTATAGATGCACTAAGACTCCTCTTCAGTCGTTTTGGAGTGCCTAAAACTATTGTCAGCGACAACGGCACCCAATTTACCAGCAAAGAGTTTGAAGAATTCTGCAAGGCCCTATCCATTGAACATTTAACAACTGCAATATACCATCCAAGGTCAAATGGTCTCGCAGAGAGATTTGTGGACACGTTCAAAAGAGCTTTGAAGAAAAACCGAGGCATGGACACTGATGAGAAGAGTCTTGAAAATTTTCTATCTGTGTATAGGATCACTCCTAACCCAAACACTAATGCCGGTTTGTCACCAGCTGAACTAATGTTCGCACGAAAAATCAGATCCATATTTGACAGGATTTTACCAAATACAAACAAGACAACAGAAACAAGAGAAAATCCTTCGACAAGGTTCTACAAACCTGGTGACAAAATACTCTGCTTGAACTATAGGACTGGGAAAAGCTTTTGGGAAGAGGGGATTATTATGAAAAGAATTGGACATGTGCTATATTCTGTAAGAAGTAGTAAATTTGACTGTCGCAGGCATATAAATCAGCTAAGACCTCGACACACTGATGACTACAAACAGGCAGAAGATAATGAACTGCCCTTGGAGGTATTATATGACTCTTTTAATGTTCCTCTACCCATAACACAACCTACTCCAAGAGTGGTATCTTCTACTCCAGGTCCGAGAGAACCAGTTTCATCACCAATTCCACCCCCTCAAACAATGTTGAGGAGAAAAAGTACAAGGGTAAAAAGAAAAGTCAACCGGCTGAGCCCCAGACCTAAAAACAAACGGTATTAAGCCAAATTCTCCAGGGAAAAATTGGCTTAGGGGGAGGTGTTATGGTGGGATATGTAATCACCACCGGAACAGTTTAAATGAGGAACTATATCACCGGTCACCGGACGGAGATACACAGAGAGACACCCTGGACAGAACACGTGAAGAACTAACACTCTCTCTGTAAATAATACAATAAACCACTTCTTTATTTATTTAAACCCATAGTACATATTATTTCTTTATTTCCTTTCACGGAATACTATTTCTTGATTATCCTTATATTATTGCCACCTCAGGATATATCAGTACATATAAATATATATATATACATATACACATATAGAAACACATAGATATACATATATAAATATACAAATTTCGTTGAACATAATAGGCATTTTCTGTCTACATATTTTCTTGTTGATCCGTTCATATTGCCGTATTGCTTTTATCATATACGGCGGGAATATGATAAAAGCAATACGGCAATATGAATGGATCAACAAGAAAATATATAGACAGAAAATGTCTATCATGTTCAACGAAATTTGTATTAATGAAGAAATGCTGCCAAAATATACATACATATATATATATATATATATATATATTTATAGACACAAATTTATACGTATATATTCATATATATAAAAAAGGTATATATATGTATGTATACATATATATATATACATACACACATATACACAGGTAAATATACATGTATACACACACACACACATATATATATATATATATATATATATATATAAGTATATGCATACATATGTATATACACACATAAATCTCGAAAATGGCCAATTCATCGAAGACACCCAACAATAACTCCACTTCAATAGTCACCACCTCCAAAACTGCATAAAATTCATCCCTTACACTCTAGCACGTAGAATATGCACTATAATCAGACCCCCCCCCAGAAAAACTAGACTCAAAGACCTACGCACAACCCTCCATCAGAAAGGATAGCCAACAACACTGATAAAGAGGGGATTCGAATTAGCAGAAAAAAGTACCACAACAAGAACTACGAAACCCGAAAAAGCATAATAAAAAAAAATATCATACGTCACAACCTACAACAAAATCAAGCCATAACTATTTACAGAAATAATAAAAAATCAAGAACTTAAAAACAATGACAAAATCAAAGAAATACAAGACACAACAAAATCATAAAAAGATAGAAAAAGACCAAAAATCTTTTTAAAATACTCAACACAAGGAGTTACTAAATGCAAAAATAAAAGATGTGGAGTACGAGATATATTTACAGAGGAAAATCGTAATCTTCAAACACCCAGAAACAAATTTCATAATAAATAAAAATTTAAGCTGCATCTATAATATTGTAGTTTATATAATGCCGAACGACTACACATTTCTTCAAATAAAAGAAAAAAACTTCACAGAAAAATTCAAGCTCGCACTGAATAAAAGAAACTATACACACACACACACATATATATATATTCACAGAAAATAGTAAAAAGTAAAAGGTAGTTGCCAGCTAAATTTTAAATAGTATTACATCAAAAGAAAGAAAAAAGTATCATAGAAAAATTCAGGCCCATACTGGATAAAATATAAACCATATGCCGAACTAACGACTACAGATTCTTTCAAATAAAGGAAAAAAATTCATAGAAAAATACATGCTCACATTGAGTAAAAGAAACTGTACGCAGAAGCACACAAACATACATTCGTGGTGCGTCCAATAAGTTTACAGACTTTTTTGTACAGGTATTTAAAATTGTCGTAGACTCTTGAAAATTCACTATGTTATTGCTATACATCTTATGAGATGACTGACCATTTTTTATGATTTCAGCTTCAAATCAACAGTTACAGCAGGAATTGGAATACACCCAACTAATACCTGATTGTCACAGCTGGTGAATTTCAAAAATGCAATCTGGACGTGAGGGCACTTTAGAAGAACGATAAGCAATAAACTGTTTTAAACTTGGAAAAATACCACAGAAACGCATAGAATGCTCCAGACTGCTTTTCGACCATCTTGCATGAATCGAGCATCAGCTTTTGAGTGGCATAAGAGATTCAAGGAAGGCAGGGAGTCTCCAGAGTTGATTGGTCAAAGGGTTAGGGTTAGGGTGAGGGTTACTATGTTGAGGTTTTAAGGGAGTTCAAGAAGAGATTCCGTCGGAAGAGGCCACCACTCTTCAAATCGGGTCAGTGGCATTTCCAGCAGAACAATGCACCAGTCCACAACTCCATCCTTGTCACAGACTATTTGACCAAGATGGGCATCAAGACAGTTCGTCAGCCTCCTTATAGTCCAGACCTTGCTCCCTGTGACTTTTGGTTATTCCCTACGCTCACAGGCTGTCGTTATGAGACAATTGAGGAGATGAAAGAGGCTGTGGCGAAGGTCATTGACACGCTCACACAAGAGGACTTCCATGGGGTCTTCTAGAAGTTGTTGGAACGGTACAACAAGTGCATTGCAGCCGGAGGAGATTACTTTGAAGGGGACTAGAGTTTCATGTGTGTACTATTAAATAAAAGTGCCCATACGAAGAAAGTCTGGAAACTTATTTAATGATCCTCATATACACAAATATATACATACGACAACAAACATATACATACATACATACATACATATATATATATATATATATATATATATATATTGAAAGGAATAGGTCCACGAAGAGATTTGTATTTCTAAGGATTTATTTATTTATTTTGTTCTTACATCCGTGTGTGTTTCCAGCTTGTTGCTTTCGTCAGAGAAGATATAAGACCCAAGACCTTATTAATGAGGTACTCAGTGTTACTTGAACTCACTCTTGTTCGCAGTTTGAACGGTTTTAACCGGCTCATTGGCCTAGAGGGTAGAGTGTTCGGCAATGGTCCGGGAGACCGGCGTTCAATCCCAGGTCGCGTCATACCAAAACTTTAAAATGGTATTTGATACCTCATTGTTTAACACTCAGCAATATAAGGTACATATCAAGGGTAAAGTGGAGCAATCCTGGGAAAGGAGTAGCGCCCTTGTCTACACCTAGGTGTAGTAGCAATTGAAAAGGGAGCCAACTTTACTTACTATGAGTTAATATGGTGGTCACTCGTTTCTTTTTTACAGTGGGTTTAACTTAGTCTGCTTTACCCCTCATTTGCTTTTGATATTTGATACGTTCTGCGTGTGTGTGTATGTTGGAGTGGTTTCGGATTTCACTTACAGTTATTTTTAATCTGTGTGTGTGTGACAGAGAGAACTCCTTCCCACCCCAGACTGATTGATTAATTAATGATTCTAGGGAAATAATTAAGGAAAATTCATATTTTTTCTCTCTTCTTATCATTTTATTTCCTATCCTGATTTATTTATTTATTTCTTAAACTTTCGACCGATGTCCTGAGATTCTTTAAAGTGAATCTTGCGATAATATAAAAGAAAACAGTAATGAAGTTTGTACAAGCTAAGGGATGAATAAAGGTTCAGACTGGAAATAAAAAACAACTTAAGTGGATCTTATGGTGGAGATGGTAATAGAGTTCATATGGTTTAGAAAAGTGAAGGAAGATGCATGCTAAAGATGTAACCAACTTAAGTGTATCTTGCGGTGGAGATAGTAATAAAAGTATGTGTGGCCAAAGCAAGAATAAGTTTAAGCTAAAGATTGAGATTATATAAGTGGATTTATCCTTTCTCAAGCACTGATCGTCTGCTCGGGATCAGTACAGGGTAGTGAAGCTAAATTTTAATTATCTCTTTAAACGCAGTGTGGGCCATATGTTGAAAAAGTTGGTCAACTTGGCGATTTACATATCATTATGCATAGGCGTGCCCAGAGATCATCGAAGCTCCACCCCCAATTTATATAAGCAATGCACGATGCCCATAGATCAGTACAGATCAGATCGAGGAAGACGAGAGATCCAGAGAGACAGAGAAGGGTCCAGTGCAGTACCCATCCGAGAATAATCTTAGAACTTCGACTCGAAGTCAAGATTAGTCTAGAACCGAGAGTTCGAAGTAAAAGCCGAGACAACTGATTATTTTTCTGCTAAGAAAACCAAGAGCAATAATTGCCTCCCTTACACCTGTTTGATCTGTCACATTTTCCGAACAAACGAATAAGTTTCGTAAGACCTTTTTCTTTTTCTTTTTCTTCCTTGTTGTATTCTACACGTTTTGTAAATACATACATCATAGATAAAAACAATAGCTTGGAGGAATTTGAAAGCGTTGTTTTCCTTCTTCTTATGCATTTTGTGAACCGCAACAGGTACAATTTCTCTCCCAACAACGATTTTATTTCGGCGTGGATTCCAGCCAAAATTGGAAACGATCTGAGGTAGCTAGAACACTGCCATTCGAATCAAAAGACACAACGTGGGGAATGGTAATAGTTATCTCGGATTGGCAAGCAGAGCCGAGGAATTGAATGTCGGCGAAAATTCCCAGGTGGAACTAGATGCATTGGCCAGGGCTGGATTCACAACGTCAGATGTGTGCGAATGTGCGTCTTAAGATTATTTTTCTATATATGTGTGGTAGTGTGGTTTGAGAAATACTGGTAATTATTTTTTATTAATAATTTGTATATATATATATATATATATATGTTTGAGTCCATTTGTGTGTGTGTATGATTCATGTTTTATTCAACTTTGGTTTGAATTTATCTATCAATTTCTCTTACTTTATTTGAAGTAGCGTTTAGCCGTTAGTTTGGTATATGGGCATTATCTTAAATACACCTTGATTACATTCGTATAGGTGATTCGATACATTTAATTTTCTGTTTTCTGTTATTCTAATATTGCTCCTGTGAAGTGATGTCCTTGTATTAAGAGCCTGTGTTGACCCTATGTATATTTCTTTGCACTTGCTACATTCAATTATGTAGACGACATTTTTTGAGCTGCCGCTTAAATCTTTATTTATTTTGAATTTTGTTTCCGGGGTTTTAAAGGTATAGGATTTCCCTTCTATAGTTATATCACATATTTTATATTGTTTATAATTGCATTTGGTAACATCTTGTGTTGTATTTTCTCCGAATGTAAAAGAGGTGAGTATTATTTCATGATTTTTGTGTTGTCTCAGGCTTTTAATGAATTTTGTTGTTTTTTATCATCAAGGGTTTTCCGACTATTGTCTTCGTCTTTATTGTTATTTCCACAACGTTTCGGCCGATATGTCTTTCGGCCTTCTTCAGGTGTTTGTCGAACTTGAGAACCTTCACGGAACTTCGAACTACGGGAGTCGCCTGTTCTAATTCCGTTAGCCATAACCGGGTACAATTGTGAAGTATTCCTGTATTGTTACTCGCCTGCAGTCAGGGTTGAACCTGCAACCTCCAGATGATTGTCGCCTTAGAAGCTTAGGGAACCAACGCCTATAACCGTTATACTATGTGCCCAGCTGGACAATTCAGAGTGAATTTTTAGGACATAAACTTAATGTTCATACTTGGCTAGGATTACTACTATTATGTATGATTTTCTACCTGTGCTCATATTCAGTTTTTTTTTTTTCATCTAGCCTTTTTAATTATCGGTTCCCATATGGTATTCAACTCTATACTTGGTCTACTCAGCAGGTCATTGTAGCCCAACATATGTGGTGATTCCTTAAGGCGTCTAATCCTCCAATGTTCAGCCCTATCAATTATTTCAACTTTATCCCATAAGGGCAGAGGGTTTCCCTCTTCCTTCCACATATGGTCCGCCATACCCGAGTTTTCAATCTCACCTCGTACTACTGCCTTCCGATGTTCTTTTAGCTTTACTTTTAGTGGGCGACCTGTCTCACCTTTGTATATTTTACCACAACTGCAAGAGATGGAGTAAACACAGTTCTTGACCATGTTGAATTCCGTAGGTGGCTTGAACCACTAGTGAATACTGTCCTGATGTTATATGGACTACATATTTTTTGAGTCCTTTCGGCTTGGCCTTTGACATAGGGCAGACATACCGTGGTGAGTTTTCGGGTATTCTCTTCTATCCTTCTATCTAGGTTTCTTGGAGCTGATGTTATGCGCTCTGGGTAGTTGTTACGACGGAGGTTGTGTCTCAGACGGATCATTTCTTTTTGATATGCATCAGTATCGCTACTAATGGTTTTTGCTCGATGTTGCAAGCAATGGACTATTCCTTTCTTTACCGTATATGGATGATGGGAGTTGAAATTGAGGTACTGTCCGGTGAAGGTGGCTTACGGTACACAGATGGCCTGAATCCTTTTCTGTGCGTGTTACTAATACATCATGGAATGGTATTTTGTTGTCTTCCTCTTTCTCCATAGTGAACTGTATCGATGGTCGGATTGAGTTCACGTGATCAAGTAATATCTCAACATCACTAGTGTTGGCTAACACACACATGGAATACTTCGAAGAAATGGCATTATGATCTACATCACTAAAGCCATCTATGTGGCTTAGATACATAGATGACACATTCATTCTCTGGCCTCATCAGGAAGATGCTTTTTATCCATCAATTTATCATCTTTTTTAACGAGTAAGAATCAATTGAAAGAATATCATATAATCTAAAAATATTTTTTCTATCGATTGTGGAATGGCTATCTGAAGAGGTTGTTTTCTCTTGTGGAGTGGCCAGCGGAAATAAATTTATAATGACCAAATAACGGTTTCTTGAGTTTTACAAATATATGAATTTGTTCTGTATGAAATTAATAAATTAATCATTATATATTGAGCAATCATGGAAATTTTAAAGAATCCTCTAATATATTCTCAAATAGAATCATTCCCAACTCATCTTCCTCGAATATATATATATATATATATATATCATGTCGTGCTGATAGCACAGATTTTATCAACTTATGTCGTGCTGATAGCACCGATTTTATCGCTATTCGTTTCTATCATTCATCGCTCCCGGCAGATCCTCCAGAGTACATCTTGTGTCCGTACAGAACTGTTGTAGATAGGTTTTAGTTGGTCATCCAATACTTGCACGTCAGTGTGAAGAGGTCCTAAGGAGAACATCGCTTATGAGCTTGTTCTTACTTCTCCAGTAGTGTCCTGCATGTCCAGTTCATCTTATTTGGATGGTTTGATAGATGGGTAGGTGACCGTACGGCTGCTGCTTTGAAGGATGTTACTTCCAGGATTTGCTCAATATGACCCGTAACATTCTTGTGCAATTCCTCTGTAGCTTTTTCGCAATGCGTTTAGTCAGTGTTCAAATGGTGCATTCATCAACACGACCGCTGCTTTGAAAAAAATGCGTTTTATTTTATCGGATAAGTTAGACTTCCATATGATCAATAACCTATCGATAGCTGTTCATGCCTTCGCTAATCGCATATTGATGTCATTTTCAGTAGATGAGCCGCTGCTTCAGAGGTGAGAGAATTTGTCCACTAATTTCAGAGAACCACCATTTAGTGTGGAGATGTCTCCTTTTTGATGATAACAGATGTACTCCGTTTTCTCTGCATTCAAATGGAGGCCAATGCCACCCGCTGCCTACTCCAGACTATGAAGCAGGGATTCAGCTAGGGTAGGTGTAGTTGCCAGAAGCACTATGTCATCTGCGTAGTCTGTGTCCGTAACAGTTTGTGCTGGGTATCGTCTGCTTCTTGCCTTTTTTTTTTTAGCGTAAAACCATTTTCTTTCATTAGATCTTTCGACGCTCAAAGTCGTCTACGTAGATTATGAACAGAAATGGGACTAATTGGGCCAAAACACCAGAAGCAATGTCAAAGAAGTCTGTGTCTCAATCCGGTGAGCGAACTTTTACTTTTGTGTTTTATAGAGCATCGGTATACCTGTGACAGTTTCTTTGGGGAGACCGTAGGCTAGAACTATTTGCTCCATCTTCCCTCTCCCGAAGACTGTTGCACGAACTCCTAAGATTCGGCGGATTGTTAGAATCTGTGATGTTGTGGATCGGTTTCTCCGAAAAGCACTTTGATTCTTCCGAAGAGTTTTCAGAAATATATACATATGTACATACATCTTATTCATACACACACACACACACACACACATATATATATATGCATATGCATAAGCACATAAAGATATATATGCATAGTCACTGGCCTGATGGGTAGAGTGTTAGGGGTTCAATCTCAGGTCGAGTCATACAAAAATTCAAAAAATGGTACTTGATACCTTCTTGCTTAACACTCAGCATCATAAGGTATGTTATCAAGGGTAAAGTGGAGCAATCTATGGAAATGAGTAGCATCCTTCCATACACCTTGGAGGAATAGCTTATGAAAAAGGAGCCTTTGGGTCGCCCACGACTATGGCCACCAACTTATTTTTTACATATATATATACATATCTATTAACATATATTTACACAGACATATATATAGGCACAGATATATAAATATTTATATATATACAAATATACATATACATAGGCACACACACACACACACACACACAAACACACACACACACACACACACACACAAACACACACACACATATATATATATATATATATATATATGGATTTATAACACCGTCAGAATTGTAGAATATGTATAAAAATAAAATGAAATATTTGGATTTATATATATATATATATATATACACACACACACAGAGATTTACATAGGTATATATATATATATATATATATATATAACCAGTCCATTGGCCAGTGGTCCGGGAGACCAGGGTCCAATCCCAGGTTGAGTCATACCAAAGATTAAACAAAGGTACTTGATAACACCTTGCTTAATACTTATACATATATATAGGATGACAATTTTTTTAAAGTCGTTGACCAACTTTTATCTATTTTATACTAACAGGGACGAATCAACAATTCCCATGCAAATATATCTAAGCCCCTATATGGACACATGCATGCATACACAAACGCATATACGTACCAATAGTCAACCCATAACCATATATGTATATACCTGCACGTACATATATGCAAACATACATAGAGTGGAGTCTGAATCCCAGCGTCGACAGTGTAATATAATATATATATATATAAGAGAGAGAGAGAGAGATATAAATATATACATGAATATACCTATATATATGAATATTTATATATAGACATACATACACATATATAAGGGCACATTTATATACATATATACAGATACACACACACATATTTAGAGCGAGAGATATATACATTTATACATATCTATCTCTCTCTCTCTCTATATATATATAGAGAGAGAGAGAGAGGGGGGAGAGAGAATTGAAAAAAACTCGAAGAATATGGAGGAAAATTTTAATGGATAAAAAAAATTTAATGAAAAAATATAGATGATTTCCTAGTAAAAAAATAATCTAAATTCTTCCTAGACAAAATAACAATAGTGAACAAAACATCCTTTCAAATGCTATGGAATATTAACTTAAAAGAAAATAATACACAGAACAACCTCTCAAACAAACAAATGATGTCTTAAAAATACATATAAGACAATGAAAACAATTTTAAAAGAAAACAAAGGAAACGCCGGAGTCATTGTGAATAAAACATATCACAGAACAAAAATTTAAAAAATACTAACAGATTAAACTAACAATGAATTAATTGATACAAACATAGGAAATAATATCATATCAAAAAAGTGCGAAATTCTGCAAAACACACCACGAAACACTAACTAAAAAAGAAAAAAAATCTAACTACATTCCAAAAACTGGCAATTTTTACGGATTACCAAGAATTTACAAGTCCGAGGACATAAAAATAGCTGTAGAAACACAAAAATCTGAATACATAGAAATCTCAAACCCTAGTGACCTCAAACTTTGATCTCTCGTAGCAGGCCCATCATGCCCCACAAACAGACACAGTAAACTAATAGACATTTTACTACAACCATTCTAAACAAGATAAAATGCTACGTTAGAGACAAAATCCACTTTTTAAACTCCATACCACAAAACTTATCCCTACACACTGATGGAAACATTTGACGTCACAAACCTATACAAGTACTATCCTCCATGAATTAAGAAAACAAGCCATCTTATTTTGGATAGAAAAATAACCAAAAACATTACACCAAGATTTAACAATTTTTATCATAGAG